>JAECUM010034436.1:0-12077 GCA_016617855.1 Megalonaias nervosa
GTAGGTGTGTATATGTCGAGCAAACATACATGGTTATAGGGTGGTGCTCTTAGTTTCGAAGTTATGATTCGGGGGCGAGTTCCCTACCTCAGGGGCATGACCGTTGGTCTATATTGAATACATGTCTAATTCCATCACACCTTCATATGGCTATGGGATGGGGCATGGGAGGAGGATCTCAACAGTTTTCAAGTAACGACACAGGGACAACATTCCACAGCAATATTTAAGAAATTGCTAAAGATTTTTCAAACAGTTGTAATAGGCTTAAAGTGAAGCAATACCAAAAAGGCTATCTTATCAAAGGATTCTGTCAGTAAAGGATATTAAAGATGAGGAGGAAAAGACCAACCAATTAATATGTTTACATTGTTAATATCAGTTACATAAACTTGGAATTTGAATTCACACGTGAATCCGATTTGTACAAAATATTGGAAAAGTTTAACATGACTGTGAAATCTTGTAATTTTATGAATATATTTAGAGATGGATATTTTTGGGTTTTGATCAATGGAAACGTTTGCCAGGAATAGTATCAAATCTTTTGCAACATTTACCATGTAATTTGTAGTATTTTATCGCACACTATATTTCTTCACTAAAATGTTATAATCGCCTGGTGAGTAAATTGACATTCTTTCTGAATTAATGTCGGGTTTGAATACATTATTGTCTGTATTTTTTGCACCGCTAAAAATACAAATATTTTCATCTTCTAATTTTTGTGTATAGATAACTATGTATACATATAGGTAGGTAGGGAGGGAGGTAGGTATGTGCGTGTGTGTGTGTGTGTGTGTGTGTGTGTGTGTGTGTGTGTGTAAGTACGTACGTACGTATGTCTGTATGTCTGTATGAGAGAGAGAGAGAGAGAGAGAGAGAGAGAGAGAGAGAGAGAGAGAGAGAGGGAGAAGAGAGAGAGAGATAGAGAGAGAGAAGTTTAGGCCCTAACCCCGCAAACCCCATCCCCTACCTAGCACTGCAGGGCGATTGAAACGGTTCTTACAATACTTAAATTGGTATCCACCTTTTAAGTCTCTCGGTTCAAGACCAAGTGGAGTGTTATCTCCCTTTAACCGTAGTATTCATCGTTATGCACTAAATTCTTAACCAGAATGATCGCAAACTTTCACAAAATTATGCAAGCTTTGGTCCAAATTTTCACAAAAATAAAAAATCTAATAAGTGCCAAACTTATCTGGGCACGAATTTCTTCCGTTTTAAGAACCGGAGTGCAAGGACAATTTTTATTCTACCATAACATTTTACTTTACATGTATACTAGTACTAGATCTACATATACCGTTTGTACTCTCGTATAACTCGAGCTCAATTGCAAACTGCACAGACACAGATCTGCCGTAGCATAATGTGCCGGCAGATCTGCATCTTTTCAGTTTGTTAGGAGTAGATTCTTATCTGCAGGCGCATTATGCTACAGCAAAACAGAATCCTTGTTGTTTGCCGTTTAACCAGTCTTATAAGCGAGTAAAGACGGTACATTATATTGCAGTGTACTCGATATTCAGATCTAGCCATTAAGATAAAAGAGATTCTACTGATCTGTTTGAACGCGACATCGTCATAGGGTCAAAACGCTACTTCGAAAGTACCCTGTCTGACAATGTCTATGCAATTATTTTACAAGCGGTCTTGACGGTCTGTAATACGATAGTTTAATGATAATTATAATTAGATACTTCAATTTTGAAGGCATGTTTTATTCATAATATTTTTTTTTATATCATGAAAACACCATACTATACATTTTATACGTTGCAGCCTCCCACCCAGCTTTGTAAGAACTACTGACTTTATATCGATGAACTAACTGTACATGAACTATGCGAATGTACACCTAGGTGGGCAAATATTACACAGGGGTACTATTTGCTTGTCAAAAGAAGCAAACAAAATCATCTGATTGGGTCGGGAAATTACTCTGTTATCAATAAGTGACAGCCAGTGTTTGGCTACTTGTCAGCTCTATGTGTACAATTATTAATATCTAATCTTTTCATTAGCTCTTTTTATCAACACTGTATGCACAACAACCCCTAATTCTTCCTTTAAAAGAGATCTATTGAAAGACTTAACAAGGGGTATAATGTTTTCGAAGTTTTGTCCAGGTCCAAATTTTTGGGGCAAATTGCGTTACTGGGGCATTTAGTTTGATGGGGCACATTTAATTTTGTGTCTAGCAACAAGGAAACTAACTGATGCCGTTGAAATAATATCGCAAAAAATAGAGAAGTTTTTGGTCCCATCTGACCGAAATAATCTCAACTAGTTACGCAAAGAAAAAAGGAACACAGTGATTAAATGAATAGTGTATTACGTGGGAAACATCACTTATGCAGTCATCAGAGGAAGGAATAATAATAATAATAATAATAATAATAATAATAATAATAATAATAATTTTATTACTGCTTGTCTGCTATATAGAGAAATACGAAGAAAATATTACCCACCTTTGTATATAATAATCCAACTGTAGATAAATTTAGGTCCTTTTACACAATGATACTAGTAGAATTCTGATAACTAATTTAGCATTGTTTACTATAAAGCTTTAAAGATTAGAAACACCGTTTTATCAACGACTCCTGCTACATAAGACTTTGGATCAGCATCACAAAACTTGCTATTTGCAAGTTTTAGGGTTACCCTTAAATTCGTTTGTCTGATTAATGTGCATTATATACTTGTATCTCACCCAATTCGAAAAATGCAACAATGATTACTTTCATGTATATTACTTCCAATAGATACGATGTTCTTTTGTTAGGCACTATAACATCTATTTTTACCGCTCGATGTTTTGATATGTATCATGGGCCAGTTTCCTGTATTACAAATAAACATTGTTATTACTATTATTACTTTATTTAAAGAGGGTGACATAATTAATTGATATGAACTAATGCTCATGTGGCCTTCACTGAACTGTTGAACTGAATGAATTACTGTCAAATTGTGATTTACATTTTACGATTACAATATATTTTTTAAAGAGAGCATTCGAAAAAAAAAATATAAATACTTGCCCGTCACCTACTGTGATTTCTTTTCTCAAAAAAAAACAAATGTTTGGGACATACATTTGGATTACGCATTTTGAACCTTGGTAATGACGTCACTTGACCGCTCCGGTTCTCTAATTGGTTAGAGCGTCCGCCTCGGATGCGGGAGGTCGCGGGTTTCGAACCTCGACTGAGTCATATCAAAGACTTATTTAAAAATGGTACTAGCAGCTGCCTCGCTTGGCGCTCAGGTCAGTGTTAGATCTGGTCGGCCTGGTGTCAGGATAATGTGACTGGGTGGGACATGATGCCACGTGTCTGCGCCATGATGCCTCGGTGCTAGACATCACTATAAACTGACACACTGTAGACATCGTAGCGATATGACTGAAAACTTTTTAAAGCTACGTTAAAAATCCAAATCACACACACAAAAACAAACACGCGCGCGCGCGCACACACACATGACGTCACTTAAATTTGGGGTTATAATATGACGATACACTATTGTATATTTATATTGGACAGGTGTTAAAGGTGAGTTAAACTATTTAATGAGCTGCATGTATTACGTCATTAACACGAAATAACACACATAACATCAGAGCTACGATCGTTCCTTGCTTTCGGCTCTAATGAAGAAATCCCAAACCAAAACTGAGGATAAAGTTAGATCCTGTTTTGGTGCAAAATCTGTCTGGTCACCCTCTTGTCCCAGAAGTGTTCAATTTGCACACGTAAAAAATTATAGTAATTTTATCATTTCTTCGTCGACCCAGTTGCATTTGACCGTTTTGTTTTCTTACATATCATTATATCGAAATAGTTATGAACTAATAATATTCATGTAAGTGCAGAGATGTATGTAGTGCATAGATGGTAGAAATGCTAAATTTTGCTGAATGCAGAGAGAGAGAGAGAGAGAGAGAGAGAGAGAGAGAGAGAGAGAGAGAGAGAGAGAGAGAGAGTTGTTGTTGTGGGGCTTAACGCCATTTTTCAGCACACGATAGGCTATACATGGCGGCCAGTATTAATGGTGGAGGAAGAAACCGGGAAATCCCCGGAAAGAACCACCGACCCACGAGAGCTACTGGCAAGCTTTCTCACAATGTCCACATTCGCCGAATCTTAGACTCGAACCCACGCAGACAGAGGTGAGATGGCAGTGATCCGTAACGGAGAGCGCTTTAGACCACTCGGCCACTCGGGGCCCCGAGAGAGAGAGAGAGAGAGAGAGAGAGAGAGAGAGAGAGAGAGAGAGAGAGAGAGAGATTGTTATTGGCAACATTGTCATAATACCGAGACAGTTATGTCAAAAGATTACTAATAAGGTTTATTTATAATTAAAATATTTCTTCAAAATACAAATGTCACCTGTAATACTAAGCTCTATTTATTTATTTATTTATTTATTATTCATTTATTCTTCGCATAAGAGCAGCTGATTTTCTAACATTGCTTCATGACGAGGTAGAGTGTATCACGATCAAATGGATCGTTGTGTTCAGTAATAATAAATCGTGCTCATGTGAGAATGCTGTTTTCAGGATGATTGAATGTTACTGACATGCTTTCGTTGTGATTAATTTTTTCAGAAGATTCTTGCACTAAAAAATTCGACATGCGTATTATTCATATACGGCTGTAGGCAAGTGTTTGCACACTTTATACTAGCACTGCTGTAAATACGAGTTTGCTTGATAGAGCTTGATTTTATATTCATAACTGCCGCTTCACCTTGTTATCACATATTTGCCAGTCCGTAATGATAAAGTAATGGCCAGAAGACACTATATTCCGTTATCAACACGAAGTTACAATGAATAATTTATTTCAATACACACTCTTTTATGGATTGGTAGGTACGGCAAAATTATACATTGGATACATTTAATGAGTTCTTAGAAATTAAGGTATACCCTAAAGGTTTGTTATTTGCGGACAAGAGATGTTTTCTATAAAAGGAAAATCTACTTTCACCTTGTTTTGCTCAACACTGAACTTGTCTCTACTAGCACAGTATGATTAATAAAACGATTGCTGTATACTCTATAGGGTTTAACGCCATTTTTCAACACGTGGTAGGATATAAAGGGCGGCCACTATATTTGGAGGAAGAAGAACACCGGAAGAACTACTGACCAACGGGAAGCCACTGGCAAACTTTCTCACATACCCACATGACTCGAACTCACGAGGGCAGGGTTGAAATGTGTTTGTGATCTGTATCACTCGGCCAATCGGGGCTCCGTAATTATAAGTAAAAGAAAATTATAAAGGTGCACGCAGGTGCCTGTACAAAAACCTTTGTACCGTAGTAGTAGTAGTAGTAGTAGTAGTGGTAGTAGCAGAAATAGTAGTAGTAGTAGTAGTTGTAGAAGTAGTAGGTAGTAGCAGCTATAGTAGTGGTGGTTGTGGTGGTGGTAGCGATAGTAGTAGTAGTATACTTATAAATCAAACAATACCCGCATATGTATGAGAGAGAAAGATACGTTCCATGCCACAAAGTCAATATTTACATTACAAAGTAATAATTACGCCTGTTGATAAGAAAGACAAAAAGGTCACACAAAGAAAAGGCCACACACGGGACACATCGTAATTAAAATACGGGATTGTGCTTAGAATGATACAACTCAAGCCGCGAATATTTTTTCACATTTCAGCACGTGATTTCCGATAGTGAGTGATTAGCAAATAATTTCTATGTATGGCAAATGTTTCTCCACAAGTTTAGTTTTCTCAGTACATTGGTTAGATTGATAGGTAGTCAGACATTCATTATCTTTTGAACGATTTGCTATCAGTTCACATAAAGTTACCAGCTACTCTAAAGCCGCCAGAGGAAGGCTAAGTTGCGGTCGCCGACTAGTCACCGTCGCAGACAGATTATTTACTTCATAGGTCAGTGGTTGAAAATCCAGTTGTTAATATTCGTCCAAGACAAAAAGTTATGACGAAAATGAAAATTTGCTAATATTAAGATTTTCTAATATCAGATAATCTTTGTCTATTAACGTCATTTTTTATTTAAAAAAAAAAAAACAACAACAAACAAGCAAAAAAAACAAAACAAAAAAAAACAAATTTTCTAATATTAGAAATGGGGAGGGCAGTCTTCTGATAGTATATAGTAATTTTATAAATTAAAAGAAAAGAAAATCGTGTTCGAATATTAGAAACTAGGCATATTTTCCAACATTTAAAACTGGTATCCTAATATTAGAAATGATATACTACTAATAAAAGTCTAATTTCTAATATTAAAAAAAATATTTTTTCTCTAGTTTAACCAATTGTCACGTTCTAATAGATATTTCCGGATAGGTCATCAACCTTCAAACTGTGAATTCTATATTCTGAATTCTGACGTGTTTGGGGAAAAAAACCGCATACGGGACAATAAACAGTGACTTTACTGAACCGTATGTAAAATAGATAAGTAAAAATTGATACTGCAGAGGCTGGTGGTATGGTATATAGAAGTAGACATTCTATCGAATATTTCGAATAACGGAACTCATAAGCATAACATTCCATGTCAGATCAATCTTCCAAACAGTCAGGTTTCATTGATATATATAATCGGTTTCAGCCTAAATGCAAAAAAATAATCAATAATAATTTTCTTTTAAAAAAGCAAAACAAAACCTATAATATTCAGAATTTGAACAGAAAGCCGTCTGTCGAATAGGGTCGTTAAACAGCGTTCCTCTGTGCAAGTAAAAGATCCACTCCGTGCTGCTCGAAAAAGAGGCGCATATCGCAACTGCTGAAGTTCTCTCAGCGCAGAGGAGTGTGAATGAGCACTCTTGACCGTAATACTCGATATACGAGGGTGTGCCAGTAATTGGTAGAGATGTAGAAAGAAAAATATTGATACAACAGACTTGACGCCCGGTTCCGGTAGGTGAAAACTTTTGTTTTACTCAGGTCTTATCCTTCATCTTGCCTTACAAGTGTCTAATTTCGTCATGATAGAATTTCTCAAAATGAAGCTTGGAAAATCTTGAGAATACATTTCAACACGTTATTGGTTATAAATATTTAGTTTTAAACAAAAATAGTAGGATATAAGGACTTTCTTCGTTATCAAAGGTCTATAAGGATAACAATTGAGACAATCACCTACTCGGATGCGTCCAATAGCGGTGTTTGATTGACTGAATGTCAGTGATGACGTCACTGTGAAATTAGCAATTGAATAAATGACAACATTAGATTGTACTATAGTATGCAAAAAGAAAAGAAGTCATAGAAGCAGTAGGCCTAAATGGGTGCCATGTACCATCATCAGTGGCAGCAATAATTGCAGGAGTAGTTCAGTGGTAGCAGGAGAAGTTGGGTGGTAGCAGAAGTAGTTGAGTGGTACCAGAAATAATTGATGTGTGGTAGCAGGAGAAGTTGAGTGCTAGCAGGAGAAGTTGAGTGGTAACAGGAGTAGTTGAATGATAGCAGAAACAGCATTTTATAATTATATTAGTCATGCTGCCTAGGTTAAGTATAAAAGGAGTTAACATTTATTAAAGAACAGAAAACAGAGATTCGCTTGAAGAATTATATTAGAGGACCGTGTTAGATTTATGCATTTATAGCCAAATCTCTGGGTGAGGAATGAGATATAATCAGCATCTCCAGTCAACAACAAGTTTCTTTCAATAATGCCATCTAATATTTCTAATCAAAATAATTAGATGTAGTTATCAGTTGTAGGTGCAAACTTAAGACAAGTGTAGGAGATAATTTAGCGCTGTGTGTCAGATTTGAAGTAAATTACGATGCAATAATTGCTATAAAAATCAGCTGATGAGGGGACAGTTAAAGAGTTTAAGATTGAAATCATCTAGTCATTGGTATCCTTTCATTTTTATTATTAGATATACTGCATTGCAGGAAATGTTCAGTAATTGCTTTGGTTGTAACAGACGTCACACTAAAATATAAACATTGCAAACAGGAAGCCACATTAAAAAATGCAATAGGAATTATTTTCCTGTTTAAGTATCCTGCTGAGTATTTGTTTAGACCAGTACTGCTTTTAATTCGGCAGGGATTAAGCCACTGTAAGACCCAGCAAGTCGTTCTCGGACATTTATTATTTTCTGACATTACTGATTATGACACGGAATAAATTTACAGCGGAAAATTTGATGGTGGAAGCTTGTCCCACTAGAAACTCTAATTCTAATTTCTGGCGGCTCACAACTAATTATCTCAGTTAAGTGGATTGATCTTTGAACTCGGTCGGCTGTGAAATCCATATTTGTTGGCTTAATTGCATTAAATCTTTCTAAACACTCGCTCCTCTTTAGCAATCCACCAAGCGCCTGTTGAACTCCTATGCGAACTGCTATCCCGTGTAGGCTATCCGCCATTGATTTGTCCTGTACGGTTGTTATCCACCATGGCAAGTCATGTCAGAAAATAATAAAAAGTAGGGGAAAACAACTTGTTGGTCTAAACTACATGATGCTCATGATCTCAATATAGGACATTTCTCAGATTGTTACTGTTCCCTTTTCTTTTCCAGAGCCATGGTGGCGCAGTGGTTAAGAAGTTGCGTTATATTCAATACCATAAGGACGCTAGTTCGATTCTCACTATAGGATCAACCTATACCGGCTATTGTATCGTGTCCTTTGACAAGGCACCCATAAATTCAAAGGGTTTATGGGCCCTACAGCACCAACCCAACACCTATAAACCAAGCCTTTTATCTCCCAACTACCAATCCAGACGCCTTTATTCCTCACCAGATCACTATTTTTACGATCCAAATTTATAATTTGTTGAAAGTTTAGTACATTTCTAAGTACATTTAAATGGTGATGGTATAGGACAATCGAAAGACAAAGATTTTGTTAAGAATAAACACTTGTCTGGAAAGTCGACTTATAATCAGTTGTGCATATTCATTTTTTATCGTATACGATGGGAATCTGTACGTGTGAACAATTTCATATCATTGTTGATCTACCGTATTTTTGCTTCAGCAAACCAAAATGTAATCAACAGTTATATTAAACATCATATTTTAACTGTAAATGCTCCTTTTTTATTCAGTTTAATTCAACAAAGAAAAAATAATTTTTGTCATGACATCTGGATATATTCCCCATTCAAACAGTTACAGGTATATACCCATCATTTCCAACTCAGTAATTAAAGGACGAAATTTTCTAGTCATTTTTCTAACTCTATTTTTATTGATTGTACCTCTGTTTACGTCTGTTATTAACATTATTTGCAACTATGGTGTCAGATGATGGTGGTCGGTTAGCTAGAATTTAGTCATAGAATGAGATTTATTTCGTCACCACAAGAGCCTCTTCCAGGTATGTAAAAGTTTTCATTTTGCCATACTGTAATCATCAGATGTTCACATTTTAACTTTTAGGTCGTCTGATGTACCGTAACAGAAGTTAATGAAAGATATAATGCCCCAAGGAAGGTAATTTACGCTGAACATGCATGACATATCTCTGTAAACGATGCATTAGCCATTTTCACAGGGCATCTTGTGATCATTACTTAATTACTGGAGGATAATTTCATACTTCCAGTAACTGATGTATGGGGAAAGTTATTTGTACGAGATCACCTTTATACACGAAAATTAAAGTGAACTGATTTGTGCCCTAAGGGTCACATGTTTGACGTGTACCGAGAGATGAAGTGTTCAGTATGAGGAAGGTGATATGAAATATCTAGAGGGACAGGCTTGATGACCTATGTAACAGTAACCAGATATAGATAACCGCCATTACGTCATATTATCAAAGGTATATGCCAGCAGTGACCAATGAAGTGGTTAAGTCCACAAGGAATGTGTTTGATCTGAAGTATGACTATTACAGGTAGCGTAAGTAGTGACTTTAGATTATTCCTTCCTGTACATACATTATAATTACGACATCGACAAGCGTCTTGTATGAATATTTTGGATAGATCCAATTACCAGGATGGTACAAACCAGCCTCTCTCGCATCGAAGACTACAAAGTTAAATTTGAGAGAAATTGTCCGCTGCCATACGAATACAACTCAACCTCTATCGCATCAACGAAGACAAGCTAAATTTGAGAGCCTATGTCCCCTCCCATGCATAATTTCAACAAACAAGTATAATAAATATGAAAGATAAATAAACTGCATGTAGTGTACTTCAGGAATTAAAGACAGATTGGTAAACTGTCTATCAGACAAGCGGCATCTTTAAGCGTTTTCATTGTTATAAGCCCCAGCTAAAGCTGCTTTTAGAACTTGAATCCGGAAAGCAAAATGTTCTTAAACCTTCACGCCTCACACATGTTTGACCAATATTGTCTACCCACATGAATTCGGACAGTAAACTTATTTTTAACCTTATTGTCACACACATTTGACCAATATTGTCTCACCCACGCAGGCATTATGAGATATAATCACATAAGTATTACGTTTCTGTCATTGAAGGTGCTGTCATCAGCATTTAAGCGGGGGTGGGATGGGGCGATTAGAGATAAAAGATGCATCAATACAAGGATATAGCTGAGACACCAGTTTCAGCGGAATACTTGTATATAGATTTGAGGCAAAGAGTTCTGTCTTCAGTAAAGTACGTCTGATTAGAGTAACGGGCTCAAAAAATATTTGGGTTTTTTGTATTTTATTATTAACTTTCTTAATCCGGGTCATATTTTGCATGTAAATAATTGCTGCAGGTTTCCGTCAGTCAATAAAAATAGTTTCAAATCTTGAAATATTTTTTGCTTGCAAGCAAATCTCTTGAAGGCTTGCAAAAGTCGTTGAAATAGAGAAAGTCTTTGAAAATAATGCACCTCGATTCAGAAAAAAGAACCTTGATTATCCAAACAAAAGTGTCCTAGATATGTTGATATCATTCGGGTCCTGAACACTAATTTTAGCACACACTGGTATTAATGAAGCCAGAGTTGATGGAACACCAACTACTGTATATATCTGTCTTCAAAACGAATTCTTTGTATAATCACACAGTTAAACTAACATTTGGCCAATGACGGGCAAATGTGTATTCCTATGCTTCCAAACTAGGCCACTAGGCTTCATCAGGAGCAAATATTGTAACACTTGTAAATATATAACAGCGCAAGATAGTGAATACTTGTTCCCTCCTTCTTCTATTCCAAACCCTAGGATGATGCTGTACCCGTTCTTGCTCTCGTTGTCGCTGAGGCTTCCACTCTTGCTGCTACCTTTCCAATTTCTCGTCCCAATTTTCTATCTGAGGAACAAAGGGTCTAAGTGGTGGTGGTGGTAGTGGTTGTGGTTGTGATGCTTGACGCTGTGGAGGTGTCCTCACCATTGGGTTGACTTCAACCCGTTTGCCTCAGGATGAGGAGAGGCAAAATTGTTTTCTTCTTCTCTTCTCTCTTCTTTTTCTCCCCCTCTTTAATCTCTTCTTCTTCCTGGATTGGACCACTCCGGTGGCCTAGTGGTTAGAGCGTCTGCCTCGGATGCGGGAGGTCGCGGGTTCGAACCCGGGCCGAGTCATACCAAAGACTTATAAAAATGGTACTAACAGCTGCCTCGCTTGACGCTAAGCATTGAAAGGTCAGTGTTAGGACTCGTCGGCCTGGTGTCAGCATAATGTGACTGGGTGGGACATCAATCTAGATGTCTGCAGCAAGATGCCCCTGTGCTAGACATCACTATAAACTGCCACACTGCAGACATCGTAGCGATATGACTGAACAATTGTTAAAGCTACGTTAAAAATCCAAATCACACACACACACACACATATGCACACTCTCTCTCTCTCTTCCTGGATTGCCTCCATAGCCAGCTCATCCAGCAGGCGCCGGGCATACTCCAGGTTCATCTGGGGTTCCAACAGTTTGGAAATTCTACTCAGTTTCTTGTACTTGACAGGTCAACGATGGGTAGCCAGACTGACGAACGCTCCGATTTATATCCTTGAAGCACGAACGTGAAGGAAAACACACCCCTTACACAAAAACTTGCTATATCTGTCAGACGAAAGGGCATTGGTCTTCTGAATGTCCACAACGTCAAAGTAAGACAA
>JAECUM010034437.1:0-24662 GCA_016617855.1 Megalonaias nervosa
AGAGAGAGAGAGAGAGAGAGAGAGAGAGAGAGAGAGAGAGAGAGAGAGAGAGAGAGAGAGAGAAATGTGACTGTGGCAAATAAAAAAGTGATTGTGGTTAATGAAATGTTTAAAACCCTAATAACTGAGAAATTGGAATTGGAGTCAGTTACAAAAAAGGGACAAAATAATACAATGGAAAACTATATATCATTCTGTTGGACAAGAACACAGAGATATACTCAAACTACATTTCTTATGTAGAAGAAGCAAACAGCAAAAGCAAAACGAAGTAATAACGAGGATCATATGTGAAACTTGCAATAAAATTACAAACATTAGTCCTAATTAAAAACTAAATGAGGGTTATGATGACCTTTTTCAAATCATTCTCCAAATTTTAATGAAATATCGCAAAATTGTCTTTAAACATTTCAGTTAATATTTAGAAAGACTGGAACAACAAAATACCTGTAAATCCTTTTGGACAGACGTGCATCCTTATCTTCGTACAGTTTTGTCTTTCATGCAGTCTGGAAAATTGTCAACTTACGAAGTCAGTAGTGACATACATACATACATACATACATACATACATACATACAATGTACGCTGCATCTCAAGACATGAATATTTCATTTAAAAGTAAAGAGAGTTCTAATGAAAAGCTTTTATATACATCGAGCCTTTTTGACCTTTAGACCTTGTTGACAGTCAATGTGATTTCGAAATGATTAGTTGAAAGTCGTTCTGATTTGAAACTGTATCTCAGTTTTTGATGTACGGGATTATTTACTGGAAATTAAATATTCCTAGCCTAAACACAGTCACAATTTGATATAACAACGTATTGGTAAATCAAACTGCTTTATAACAACACTTTTAAACTCATGTTATTTTTAATTTATGTGGCATAAACAAATAAATAAATAAATATAAAGTAAATTAATAAACATAATAATTTATTTCCCTAGAATACAAAGTGAAAATATAACAAGGAACTTACAGTATTGTGAATTAAATTCCAAATATTCTTAAAAATTCTATCACAAGTCGAAACGTATAGAGTGGTCTGAATGAATTTCAGTAGTATTCCAAATGAATTCCAATTTTGAATGTGCAAATGTAATAATCAATTGGAATATGCCGATGTGCTTACTGTCTTAATGTATCAATTATATAATCCACAATGTCTTTAAATGAATTAAAAAAAAATCTTAAAATAGTGATTAGTCCAAAAGTATCAACGAGCATATTGTATTTTCATGGAATAATTTAAATAATAAATAATCTCAAAATATAACTGAACAAAACTTAAAGACGGATTCCACTAGACACATGTTAATGCAGGAATAAGTAATTCTGTTCTAAATAACCTTATATCCAGACTGTCACCCGACTTATGACACAATGGAAATTTCATTTAAATTTCGTAAACAAGGTCAGGTCACCCGACTTATGACACAAGGTCAGGTCGGTTGACTTAACCTTTAGCAAACTACCCGACAAAGATCAAGTAGACCAAATTTTTCCCAAGGGGAATGTCAATGTCCTGAATTCAAATCCAAAAAAACGTTTTGTTGTCTTTTTATTTAAATACTGACATTAGTCATGTAGGCCCAAACCCATACCATCATTTATGGACCAAGGTCAACAACACAATAAAAATTAAATATGCATAACCGAAAAATATGGTTTAAAGTAAAAAGAAATTAAATAAAATACGCATAAAAATTTATTCTGCTTGATTGCTGAAAAGAACGCTAATGGCCAATGAACTTTAAAATTAACTTTAATTTTGTTATGAAGACTCACCACGTATCCTGATTTATCTTGCTTTTCCCTTCAGTTATAGATTGCCTCTAATTCTTTCAAGGCTTCGTATGAGCTATATCATGCAAGCGAAACGTAGAGTCTTTTCACTCATTTTTTGCTCTTTCGGTAATATATTTGGAATTTCTTCAGAATTCAGAACAAACTCTGATATATAATATTATGTATATTTTTTAATTTGTATTACCTGTTCGTTTTTCTCAATCATTATATGTCAAGCACATCTGCATTTTGTACAGGACCTTGTTCAAAATCAAGTAAATTGTATACCTGACCAGAAACATTTATTTTGTAAACAACATAATGCATAGCTAATATTTCTCTATCATAGTGGATTAAATATTCAGATCATTAGTAGTAGTAAACATGCCTTTAATTTGACTTTAAGATACAATCTTGATTCAGACTTTAGTAAATTTCCAGAGTGGAAATTTCCTATTAGTTGACAGTATTTTCAGGTCACGTAGAAGGGTATATAATCTAGTTTACATGGGATTATTCATTCTTGCCGTAACATCTGAAGCATAATCAGTCTTCTTGTATTCAGTTTTTAATTTGCTTTGATTTTTATTAACATTTTTAATCACTAGAATTATAAAGTTGTAACAGGATCTGACCTGAATGGATGTTTGGATTAAATGACAACACTAAATACAATATGATGAAAGATGGAAGTTTATGAAATGAATTAATAAAAATATGTATATCCTCTACAACATATACAGTGTGATTCTTTCAAGCTCACAACATACGACTCATTCAATTACTTCACACAAACAATGGGAAAATAATGTAATTCATATATTCAAAATTGTAGACACACGATACAGTAAAACCAAGATGTGAATCATATAATCTCATGTAAGGTGAGATTCATAATCTCATGCAAATAGATGCAACTCAATTGTACTCAAATGTACTCAATTGAAACAACATATGTTCCATGTACTCAATTGAAACACAACATAATCAACTGAAACAAACATGAACAATTGTAATAAACATAACAATTGTTTCAAACATATGACTCATGACTCACATAGTCATTTGTACAGCACGTACGATTCATAACATATGACTCATTTAAATACTTGTAAACCTTGTAAACGAGAAATTTTAACCCGGTTCACATGTCTATTGTCAAACCACACAGTTCTGCTGAATTCGTGGGTTAGCCCACACTTGTATTGGCCACACACCCCTTTCATGGATCCACCATACGCACAAGTTTACAGATCAGCACATTCCGTCCTTGTATGGCCTTGATGGTTGCGCATGCTTCCATCCCCATACAGACAGACATACAGACAGAGAGATCGACAGCCTGATACACCCGCACACCTACACAGCTAAAATATCGCCAAACTGGTCATAATAACAGGTACGGAATTAAAATCTATAGACACATGCTACTAAATTAAATTCTTAATAGCGACCTGTAACAGTTCAAAAGTTCACAACGTTTCAAATCCGCGTAGTGACAAAGGCAACATTTCATGCTACGTCATTAAACCTGAATATGCTTCACATATTTGAAAATAAAATCAAATGTAACACTTACCCCTATGTCTGTAGAATGAAATGGAGAGCATACAATCCTTGACAAGATCACAAAAGACCAATGTGTCGATTAGAACAGAAACTTACCTTAAATCTACAGGAGAATGAGTATTAGCAAGGGTAAAATACCCGTGCATACCGTGCTTTTTGTGTCTCTTGCCGCAAGCGATCTACGACGAGATACATGCTAGTTCAGTCACTTAACTAGAAAAACAATTATCCACCCTAGGTAACGTTGTACGCATGTACGACGAAAATGATCAAATCATTCTAAGTCGAAACCAAGTTATTTCTTGCCTTTTTCTGTGACAAAAGTGTTCAATAATATTCTGGGACTAACAGTTTAATTTGGACTTTAGTGAATTTATTCAAGGACATTTTGGATTATATTATTGTGCAACATCAAAAGACTGCTAGCCGATCGCCACACTCCAGATCATTGGCGCATTAGCACGTTCAAGACTAGAGGCACATCAACACATTCAATGTCAGAATTTATTTGTATACCGCTGGAATTCAGTTGGAACGTCATATATTTAAATTTGTTATAGAACGGTTAGTACTATTTGATGTTTATTTTACATTAGTGTGAGTTCTTTTTACATTTTCACTTTGTATTCTAGAGAAATAAATTATTTGTTGAAGTTTACAAAGCTTGTTGGTTTTCACTCTTTTCTGTTACTTAGTTTAAGGCCATAGAGACGTAAAAATATTAGAGCTAATTTCTCCAATGTTTAGTTTGCGCATAAACGTATGGATTGGAACAGACATTTAATTAAAATATTTCCCCATAGAATAAAAATTTCCTCAAATGTATGGATTGAGAAATAACAGCTAATATTTAATCTTTTCATTCTGGCAATATAATTGTGAATTCTATCATAGTCTCTGATTGCAAAGCTGACAGATAGTGTTATGCTTCAGAAAACCGTGATTGGGAAAATAATTAAACCTGTACTGTAGTAATACCACCATTCGTAATGTTGTAGGGATATGTAAATGAAAACCACCATTTCTAATGTTGTGGGATATGTAAATAAAAACCACCATTCGAAATGTCGTAGGGATATGTAAATAAAAACCACCATTCGTAATGTTGTAGGGATATGTAAATAAAAACCACCATTCGTAATGTCGTAGGGATATGTAAATAAAAACCACCATTCGTAATGTTGTAGGGATATGTAAATAAGCACCGTTTTTCATAATGTTGCAAGGATTTGTAAATAAAACCCGCCCTTTGTAATATTGCAGGGATATGAAAAAAATCTCCATTCGTAATGTTTCAGGAATATGTAAATAAAAACCGCCATTCCTAATTTTGTAGGGATATGTAAATAAAAACCGCCATTCCTAATTTTGTAGGGATATGTAAATAAAAACCGCCATTCCTAATTTTGTAGGGATATGTAAACAAAAACCGCCATTCCTAATTTTGTAGGGATATGTAAATAAAAACCGCCATTCCTAATTTTGTAGGGATATGTAAATAAAAACCGCCATTCCTAATTTTGTAGGGATATGTAAAACTAAAAACCGCCATTCCTATTTTGTAGGGATATGTAAATAAAAACCGCCATTCCTAATTTTGTAGGGATATGTAAATAAAAACCGCCATTCCTAATTTTGTAGGGATATGTAAATAAAAACCGCCATTCCTAATTTTGTAGGGATATGTAAATAAAACCAGAACTCTTAGCATATTAGAGAGGCCTCTAATACCCTAACGGATTATAAGAGACACGATCCATGTTGAATATCATACTCTAATACCCTAACGGATTATAAGAGACACGATCCATGTTGAATATCATACTCATACCCTAACGGATTATAAGAGACACGATCCATGTTGAATATCATACTCATACCCTAACGGATTATAAGAGACACGATCCATGTTGAATATCATACTCTAATACCCTAACGGATTATAAGAGACACGATCCATGTTGAATATCATACTCTAATACCCTAACGGATTATAAGAGACACGATCCATGTTGAATATCATACTCTAATACCCTAACGGATTATAAGAGACACGATCCATGTTGAATATCATACTCATACCCTAACGGATTATAAGAGACACGATCCATGTTGAATATCATACTCATACCCTAACGGATTATAAGAGACACGATCCATGTTGAATATCATACTCTAATACCCTAACGGATTGTAAGAGACGCGATCCATGTTGAATATCATACTCATACCCTAACGGATTATAAGAGACACGATCCACGTTGAATATCATACTCATACCCTAACGGATTATAAGAGACACGATCCATGTTGAATATGATACTCTAATACCCTAACGGATTATAAGAGACACGATCCATGTTGAATATCATACTCATACCCTAACGGATTGTAAAAACAGATTCAATCCATTATGAACGTTATAATACCCTAATGGATTATGAGAGCAGATACGATTGATATTGAATATCATAACATACCTAAACGGATCATAACAACAGATGCTAAACATATTGAATATCATAACATACCTAAACGAATCATAACAACAGATGCTAAACATAATGAATGTCATACTAATACCTAATGGATTAAAAAGCGGAGGCGATCTATGTCGCATGATATACATACCATTACGGGTTATAATAAGAGATGCGATCGTTACTAAATGTCTTACTAATACCCTAACGGATTATACGAGTAGGTGTGATCGATATTGCATGGCATACATATCCAAACGGATTATAGAAGGAGATGCGATTCATGTTGAACGTCATACTAATATCCTGACGGATCATAAGAGCAAATGTGATCGATATTGAATGTCATACATACCCTAACGGATTATACGAGCAGATCCATATTGGATGTCATAATACCATAACGGATTATAAGTGCAGATGCGATCAATACTGAATGCAATATATACCGTAACGGATTATAAGAACAGATGCGATCCCATTTGAATGTCATAATACCCAAAAGGATTATAAAATCAGAGGTGATCCATATTGAATGTCATCCTAATACCCTAACGCACTGTTGCCCACACTTATAACATTCGCTTACTCCTTTCCGGATATCGGTCTTATCGGCGTACCCCTTCTCCCAGTGCCGTAGTGGGGTTTTTTGTGTGCGATTTTTAGTGATTTATTTTCTGCTATATACCACATTAAATCCTTTTGCGTATCACCTGCGTTACGAGTACCACATTTTGGGAAATACTGCCCTACCGGATTATACGAGCAGATGCGATCCATATCGAATGTCATAAATGCCCCACACGGATAATAAGAGTAAATGCGATCCATATTGACTGCCATAAATACCCTATGTAGATTATGGTAGCAGAGGCGATTATAAGAGCAGATTCGATCCATATTAAATGTCACATCACGGATTTTACGAACAGGTGTAATCCATATTGAACGTCAGACTAATACCCTAACGGATTATAAGGGGAGATGCCATCCACATTGAATGTCATATACAACTGTTTACAGACCACTAAAAGTGGACAAACTTTCCAGTACATGTCTAAAAATAAGTCGCTTGTGTTTCTTTATGAACATTCTTACTAAGTACCAATCCAAGGCATGGAACAGAACCGAGTTTGAAAATTCCATAGCACTTACAGGGCATGGAACGGAACCGAGTCTGAAAATCCCATAGCACGTTTGTACCGCACTTACAAGGCATGAAACGGAACCGAGTTTGAAAATCCCATAGCACTTACAAGGCATGGAACGGAACCGAATTTTTAAATCCCATAGCACTTACAGGGCATGGAACGGAACCGAGTTAGAAACTCCCATAGCACGTTTGTACCACACTTACAAGGCATGGAACGGAACCAAATTTGAAAATCCCATAGCACTTACAAGGCATGGAACGGAACCGAGTTTGAAAATTCCATAGCACTTACAAGGCATGGAACGGAACCGAGTTTGAAAATTCCATAGCACCTACAAGGCATGGAACGGAACCGAGTTTGAAAATCACATAGCACTTACAAGGCATGGAACGGAACCGAGTTTTTAAATCCCATAGCACTTACAGGGCATGGAACGGAACCGAGTTAGAAACTCCCATAGCACGTTTGTACCGCACTTACAAGGCATGGAACGGAACCAAATTTGAAAATCCCAAAGCACTTACAAGGCATGGAACGGAACCGAGTTTGAAAATTCCATAGCACTTACAAGGCATGGAACGGAACCAAGTTTGAAAATCCCATAGCGCTTACAGGGCATGGAACGGAACCGAGTTTGAAAATACTATTGCACGTGTGTACCGCACTTACAGGGCATGGAACGGAACATAGTTTGAAAATCACATAGCACTTACAAGACATGGAACGGAACTGAGTTTGAAAATCACATAGCACTTACAAGGAATGGAACGGAACATAGTTTGAAAATCCCATAGCACTTACAAGGCATGGAACGGAACCGAGTTTGAAAATCCCAAAGCACGTTTGTACCGCACTTAGAAGGCATGGAACGGAACCGAGTTTGAAAATCACATAGCACTTACAAGGCATGGAACGGAACCGAGTTTGAAAATCCCATAGCACTTACAGGGCATGAAACGGAACCGAGTTTGAAAATCCCATAGCATGTTTGTACCATACTTACAAGGCATGGAACGGAACCGAGTTTGAAAATCCCATAGCACTTACAGGGCATGGAACGGAACCGAGTTTGAAAATCCTATAGCACTTACAGGGCATGGAACGGAACCGAGTTTGAAAATCCTATAGCACGTGTGTATCGCACTTACAGGGCATGGAACGGAACATAGTTTGAAAATCCCATAGCACTTACAAGACATGGAACGGAACCGAGTTTGAAAATCACATAGCACTTACAAGGAATGGAACGGAACCGAGTTTGAAAATCCCAAGGCACTTATAGGGCATGGAACGGAACATAGTTTGAAAATCCCATAGCACTTACAGGGCATGGAACGGAACCGAGTCTGAAAATCCCATAGCACGTTTGTACCGCACTTACAAGGCATGGAACGGAACCGAGTTTGTAAATCCCATAGCACTTACAAGGCATGGAACGGAACCGAGTATGAAAATTCCATAGCACTTACAAGGCATGGAACGGAACCGAGTTTGAAAATCCCATAGCACTTACAAGGCATGAAACGGAACCGAGTTTAAGAATCCCATAGCACTTACAAGGCATGGAACGGAACCGAGTTTGAAAATTCCATAGCACTTACAAGGCATGGAACGGAACCGAGTTTGAAAATCCCATAGCACGTTTGTACCATACTTACAAGGCATGGAACGGAACCGAGTTTGAAAATCCCATAGCACTTACAAGGCATGGAACGGAACATAGTTTGAAAATCCCATAGCACTTACAAGGCATGGAACGGAACCGAGTTTGAAAATCCCAGAGCACGTTTGTACCGCACTTACAAGGCATGGAACGGAACCGAGTTTGAAAATTCCATAGCACTTACAAGGCATGGAACGGAACATAGTTTGAAATTCCCATAGCACTTACAGGGCATGAAACGGAACCGAGTTTGAAGATCCCATAGCACGTTTGTACCGCACTTACAGGGTATGGAACGGAACATAGTTTGAAAATCCCATAGCACGTTTGTACCGCACTTACAAGGCATGGAACGGAACCGAGTTTGAAAATCCCATAGCACTTACAGGGCATGGAACGGAACCGAGTTTGAAAATCCCAAAGCACGTTTGTAACGCACTTAGAAGAGTTTAACGGAAATCGAGTTTGAAAATCCTGTACCATGATTATACCACACCTCTTTCTCGTTAGATCATGGGTTTGTAAGACAACTGAGCTATGTAATAAATTTACTTAATGTGTCTCGACTGTAGCAAGTAATGTAGATGTTGCCAAAGACATGAGACAAGCAGATATGTTTTTTTTTTTTTTTTGTTCCAAAACAGAGAAGGTTTAAAGTTGGTATCTGTTTTTTGTACTATATGTGCCCCATTGATTTATATAACTAAATAATGCAAACAAAAGATGGCTCATATCGCATAACATAGTAATAAACACGTTAGATACGATATAAGTTTTGTTTTTATTTTTCTCTTGTTTTATCTTCGTCACTGGAACTTTCGGGCTCAATTTATTTCAGTTATTTCACGATATCGTCCTAACTTTCTTTGTCATTGTCGTTTTTTGATTGTTGATATTAATCCCAATATCTTATATGTTCCATGTCTCCATGTGTTTATTCAAATTGCACATTTGTAACAAGTCTTTTAAATAGTTTTCAATTACTTGAAATCGAAAATTTAACTGCTTTGATGTAAAACACTATGATATATTATATTCCTGTATAATTTCAAAAACCATCGTGTCGTGTCATCAGTTCATCGTTTTGTCATAACCTATAAATGCACTGAATTCAGAAGTTAAACAACTGGTAATTAGGTTAACCCACAGCGGTAATTTGCGTTAAATTGCCATAACATCGTATGTAATTTAGAATTGTACATGAATAGAAACAGGTTTTGATTGCCCATGCAGATTTTGCACAAGGCATATTTGTCACGATTCATGGCTGATGCTTTGGGGGTAAATGTCCTTAATAATCTAATTATGTGCAGCATGCACGTGCTTTCATTCCTTTGATAGGATGAAACTAATAATGAGATATGTTTGATATTTATAATCGTCTAATTGTTTGCTTTAATTTAACATCAGTGAATTGATTTCAAGGAAATTTATAAGTATAAATTTTCAAAAAGTTAATATTAAAATATTTTTCATTTCAATTTTACCCGGTCATGCACTTATTTTCAAATGCCCGTTACCGTAGTTCTACATGAAACTAAATTCTGCTTCCATCTGATCTCTTTTGCCATTCCACCACAGATCACGACGCAAAATGTTTATGGATTGATCTTTCGATGAAATGTCCATACTGTTTATGGATTTATGTGTCGATCAAATGTCCATGCTCTTTCTGGATTCATCTTCCGATGAAAATTCCATGAATTCCATGATCTTTATGGATTCATCTTTCGATGAAATGTGCAAGCTCGAATAAAAAGAGCACTATTACGGTAATTACTGTTAGTAGACTCCGTACTTTCACTTACCAATCATACACTTGAAGCGCACCAAATCTGGCAAAAAAATATAACAGGAACTTTGAATGAATTTTGTATACTGTCGTTTTAGATATGTACTCAGATATTGATGACTAATGGTTATTTCCCATAAATATTTTCATCGAACTTTGCAAATAGTAGTCTGATGTTAATGAAGGCATACTGTGTTTACGAAAAGTAGTCTCATGTTAATGAATGCATACTATTTTATGCAAAGTAGTCTGACGTAAATGAATGCAAACTGGTTTCATGCAAAGTAGTCTGGCGTAAATGAATGCATACTATTTTATGCAAAGTAGTCTGACGTAAATGAATGCATACTGTTTTATGCAAAGTAGTCTGGCGTAAATTAATGCATGCTGGTTTTATGCGAAGTGGTCTGACGTAAATTAATGCATACTTTTTTATGCAAATATTGGTCTGATCAAATGAATGTATACTGTTTTTATGCAAATATTGGTCTGATTAAATGAATGCATACTGATTTTATGCAAATATTGGTCTGATTAAACGAATACATATTCTATATTCTTTTTTATGCAAAACACTCTTTATTTGAATCATAATTATAGCTTTAGCAGTGACACAGATTTTTAAAACAGCAAGAACAGTCAGAGATATCCTCCTCCTCTGTCTTCTTCTTCTTCTTCTTCATCATCATCATCATCATCATCATCATCATCATCATCATCATCATCATCATCATCATCTTCTTCTTCTTCTTCTTCTTCTTCCTCTTCTTCTTCTTCTTCTTCTTCTTCTTCTTCTTCATCATCATCATTATCATCATCATCTTCCTCCTCTTCTTCTTCTTCTTCTTCTTCTTCTTCTTCTTTTTCTTCTTCATCATCATCATCTTCTTCTTCTTTTATTATTATTATTATTATTATTATTATTATTATTATTATTATTATATATTGGGGAGTGCGCATTTGTTAATAGTACTCCATTTTAAGGATTTCTTTGATATTTGTGATTACTTGTTTGATTATGGGAGGTCGGTGCTGGAGGCATAGTCCTCAGACTGAACAATGAACTACTTACACGGGATTTTAATGTTAAAATAGTGAGTTTGCTAAATGGCGACAAGGGGAATTTAACATGGGTGGGATTGTATAGCTACAAGGGATTGGGGCAGTATAGCGACAAGGGTTTGGGACTGTATAGCAACAAGGGAAAATGGAACATAGTGACAAGGGATTGGGACTGTTGAGGCTATAAATATATACTTGGGTTTTCTAATAGGACTTTCCACACGTTGTAGCTATAAATAGATACTACGGTTTTTAAACAGGATCATCACACAAGCTGAGGCTATAAATATATACTGGGGTTTTCCATAGGAATTTCCTACAAGTTGTGAATATAAATAGACACTACCGTTTTCCACATAGTATTTTTGGTAGTGTAAGAGATAGTCTATTTTGTGAGACTTAACTCCTTCTCTTACATTTTAAGCTAACACAGGGCGTTTGGATAGTGAGTATGATATAATCGATGGTATAGTGGGTGTAATGGATAGTATTTTTGTGGTGTAAGGGAAAATATTTTGTGAGATTTCATCTCCTTACATTCTAAGCGAATACAAGGCATCTTGGATAGTGAGAACGATATGTTGGATAACATCGTGGTGTGATGGATAATATTTTTGTGGTTAAGGGATAGTCCTTTTGTGAGATTTCATCTTCATTTACATTCTGAGATATAAAAAAGAATTTTGGGATAGTGTGTTTAGAGGGGTTTTAAATGGTGTAACTAATGTGTCGGATAGTATTTGTTGTGGTGTAAGTGGTAGACTATTTTGTGAAATTTCATCTTCTGCATTTACATTCTAAGCTAACACATAACGTTTGGAGTGTGTGGGGGGTGTGGGTGTGGGGGGTGTGGGGGGTGTATTGGTCTTTGTTTGTCCTTATAAAACTCCCTTTATCCCTATCAAATTCATTTCACCTACCTACCTACAGTAAATCGTATTCAGGTCAGCCACTTGCAATACTGTTGCCATTATTCCCCTAGTGTCCAGTAGACTGACGTCATTGAAGCTAGAAATTTTGAGGCTATAAATATAGACGTTGGGTTTTTCCATAGGATTTTCCCAGGTTGTAACTATAAATAGATAAAGGGTTTTTAAACAGGATCATCACACAAATTGAGGCTATACATATATACTGGGTTTTTCCATAGGATTTTCCATAAGTTGCAGCAAAAACAGATGGCGATTGAAAGAGGAGAAAAATATGGGGTTTTTAATAGGACTTTCCACACTTTGTAGCTATAAATAGATACTATGGCTTTTAAATAGGATCGTCACACAAGTTGGGTTTTTCCATAGGATTTTTCACAAGTTGTAGCTAAAAATAGATGGAAGAAGAAGAAGAAGAAGAAGAAGAAGAAGAAGAAGAAGAAAAAGAAGAAGAAAAATGTCCTGGAGAAGATGAGGTGCTAGTGAAGAAGAAGATGGGAGGAGAGAAAGTAGAAGAAACTAAACGGCCCTTTTCAGTGCCACTCATATGTTTCGAAAAGATGTCTATTCTCTGTTCCCTAAAAAAATTTTTTTTACATACAAAATGGTTTGTATATGTAAAGCCTGTATTCAATTTCCCTTGTCCCTATACAGTCCCAATCCCTTGTCGTTGTTCCATTTTCCTTTGTTGCTATGCAGTCCCAATCCCTTGTCACTATGTTCCATTTTTCCTTGTTGCTATACAGTCCCAAACCCATGTCGCTATACTGCTTCAATCACTTGTCGCTATATAATCCCACCCATGTTAAATTCCCTGTTAAATTCCCCTTGTCGCCATAGGGCAAACTCGCTATTTTAACATTAAAGTCCCATTGTGGCTCCATCGTCCCCCTATCCTACTAACGTCACGGAGTGAAGTGTTAGTGAGACTTCATGATGCCATGGTTTACTTTTGGTGAATTCAGGTCAGAGCCGCATGAGTGTCCCTGTAGCTCAGTAGTCCCTATTAAAATCTAATCATGTAAATTGATTGTGTGACTCCAAGTGCAGTATTTATTATTGGAGACTGGTATATTACCCTATTCCGTCGTCGGCAGGCGCCATTTATTGTTGCTATGGTGGTAAATATGGTGCAGAGTTACGGGCGAAATGTGGCTTAAAATCATGATTTGTCCTGGCAAAGGAGGCGTAGTAAAAGTAGTTCCCTTTATTATGTGGCTGAGTTGTATAGTTTCACTGCCTGATATACTGGCTGTATGCTACGCAAAGTTATGAGGAGAAACCATGCAGTTATGCGGTTGACAGGCCATTGGGAAGTTATGAGATCTGTGGTCATGTATTAATTAGGGTAAAATTATTTATAGTTTGGACGCGTTGGTATTTCCAGTTTACAAAAGTAATTGTATAGAAGGGAACCTTATAGCTTCTGGCGGGATTCGCGCCAGAGTTTGACATCGATCGGTCCAGAAACCCCTTTGGCTTGTTACATTATTATTATTATTATTATTATTATTATTATTATTATTATTATTATTATTAGCAACAGTTAAATAAACTTGTCTGGCAGAAACAATATTAAACTTTTGTTGACACTAACTAACCTACTAATGTATCGGAACAACTCGAGATTACAACTGTACGCTAGTGGTTGTTGTTGTGGGGTTTAACGCAATTTTTCAACACAGGATAGGTTATATATTGCGGCCAGTATAACTTGTGGATGAAGAACCCAGAAGAACCCCGGAAAGAACCACCGTCACACAGGAAGCTACTGGCAAACTTTCTCAGGTACCCACATAGGCCGAACCAGAGACTCGAACCCACGCAGACAGAGGTGAGATGGCAGTGATCCGTAACGGTGAGCGCTTTAGATTTAGGCCACTCGGGGTTAGTGGCCCTACATCTATATTATTATCATGGTATTTTCGTCTTGATTTCTTGTTCAAGGGAGCTTCTCGTGTTGTCAAAATCCGGGTTTTCTGATGCCGACAATGAAACCTGATTTAGCAATCAAGATTGAATAACAATGATATTTACATTTTCGTTATATAACTTTATATTTCCAGATAATGTTAAACAAATGCCTATACGTAACCGCAAAACAATATAAATTACTTAATATTTTCACTTTTTTAATACGAACTTTATTTTAAATTCTAAACTTAATTTTACATTTTGATCAGTTAATATGCTCAGCAATCATCACCGTCGTTTGAATGAAGCGCGTGCAGTTCCAGCCTCGTTTTGAATGTATGTGACATTCTGGCTTTCTTCAGTAAAAAATTTATATGTATATAATAAATTGTTTGATTTGGAGCAATACATTCCAGTCACCAGGAAAAGACTATACTTACTAATAAATATTTATAATGTTTCTGATGTTGACAATACATCATGCAAAATTTCAGGTTTTGAGCATGATTGAATATTTACAAGCTTCGAGCATGAAAATTGCGCTACTTTATTATATTTAATAAAAACGAATTTTGAGAAATGTTCGCAGAAATGAATGTATCTCGAAGGTCAAATGCTTTCTCATTACAAGTCCTTGTTCGCTATTATTATCAGAGCCTTGAGGGGGTATAAATTGCTCTAATTTCTCTCAAATTAACAAAAGCCCCCAAAATTTATATTTTGACACCAAATGCCATTTTTATACAGGTTGTAGTTTAGCAAGCGTACATAATACGTTTATCTGGACTCCACTCAAACGAATGTCTTTGTCCAGAGCATCTTCTCTATTTGAAAACTGCAATTTTCGATAAAGTCGTTTAACGGTAATGATGATTTATGCTGGCTTTAAATTTGCCTATCAGAGTGGTAAACAGTTAGCGATTCACCAACATTCATCTTAAGATCTATCAAAACATCAGATCCATGCAATATTCGCAGCTGAAACCTGTCCTTTATATCTAATCGATAAATGATTGTTGACCTGAAGTAATAAACAGTCAAGTGAAATTATTAAGGTCAATATTTATATATTTAGTTAAATAATAGTCGTTTTAAGCAGTAAACCATACATTTTAATACAAAATAAATATTTTTGGTCTTTAATAAAGTAAAAGAATGCACTTATTTATACTAAATTACTAATATATATGTTTCGGCCTCCTGGGGTAAACAACAACAACGAAAAAAAAGAATAATATCTATCCTAATTTTGTTTTTATGCAAGTGAATAATTATGTAATGTATGTATGTATGTGTGTGTGTGCGTGCGTGCGTGCGTGCGTGCGTGTGTATGTATGTATGTATGTATGTATGTATGTATGTATGTATGTATGTATGTATGTTCCAAGCAGCCAAATGAAAATAATTAAACTAAAAGGAAAAAAATAGATTTTGGATGGCACGGGATTTATAAATGCATCAATATGCAGGGCTATCCTCGACGACAAGAGTGTGTTTTGTCTAACAAAATGCTTCTTGCTATTACAATTTTAAAATGTAAGTGCAAGATTGTCACGAATATAAATGTGTTTCACGGATGGATGATAACCAGAAAAGACCTTATGTGAGCATCAAAATCGAGATCACAAATCAACGCCGTATGGTCGAAAATTTAATTAAGGAAACGAAAATGAAGACAAAAATGTGTCCGCTAATGTTTGTTACCAAAACAACCACAGAAAAATGCATATATTTTGCATGGTTAATGAATGTACAAGGAAAAGTTGTTTATTCCTAGGTGTCCCTAACAAAATGTTACTATTGTTATGTATGTTTACTGTATATTACATGTTGGCCGTTATTCATGATTATATGTCATGTATATTTAATTTGGATTGTGAGATTGACCTTTATCCGTAACTCAGGGTAGGAGCTGGGCCTACCTGACTAATGCCTCTCTTATAAACATATTACAGAAATAATATATTTCTCTACGATATTGGATTATTTATTAAGATCATTATTACTTGGAAGTAACTATATTTACAGATGTTGAGTTCAAGGTCTGGCTTTATTAGAAATTTAGAAGGCTCTAGAAGCATGCTGTTTAAAAATTTGATGGAAAAATGACCCTCATCCTGGTTCTGAAATTGTATTGTAGCTTTTTTATATAAATGTTGTATACTTCAGACTTACTCATTTCATATCTTAATAGTAGTCTAAGTGGAATCAATTTTAGTTATGTTCAGTTGATCGGATTAAATTTATTTATTTAAATTATTCATTTGAATTCAACACCGCTCATTGATTAAGAACTAAACCACTATTTTGGAATTTCTATGAATTCATTCAAGGGCATTTTGGATTATATCATTGTAAGATATCAAGACTGGTGGCACATTAGCACATTTCGAGACTACGGGCACACCAGCACATTCAATATTAGAATCCAATTTGAACACGGCTGGAATTCTTATGGAATATTCTGTACTTTTGGACTTGTGATATAACTTTTATGACTATTTGGGATTAAATTCAAAATATGTTCTTTTGAAATTTTCAATTTGTATTCAAAAGAAAAAAAAAATATTTATTGAATTTTCCTACACTAGTTGGTTTTCGCTCGTTTCTATTACTTAGTTTAAGATCACAGAGTCGTAACACGGTCCTAAATGACTGTTACATAAATAGGAGATTGCTAATATGTTTGTGAGATCAACAGTTTCATCTATTCTTTGGTACAACCAGGGCAATATCGTTCTGGACCTCAGCTTGGTTCGTTTCGGGGTATTAGATTGTCATTCATACCTATGCCTGTTTTATCCCGTAAACGTTTTATGTAATCTTAATAATGTAGTCTATAATGTCATCTTTCTTCACAGCTGTATCTTTTTACATGGATTATCTTGCAGGTAATTCAGTGATAAAATAAATTTTGAAAATCAAGATATCTTTGTTATTTTGATTTATAAATTTTGTCTTTAACTATTTAGATCGAAATGTTTCTGTATATTAGTATTTTTAAAGTATACTTTTGAGTTACACAGTTTAATTCAATGTGTCAAATCCATTAGGAAAAACGGTCTTTTACATACCATTGTCCCGCAGTTTGTATTGTTCCCATTGTAAGCTGTACAATCTTGGAATCCGTCGAATCTGATCAGACACAAGAACCAACACAACCAATACTAAATCCTATTGACCAAAGAAATTTAGACGAAAAAATAACACGCACAATTACCAAAAGATATTGTATGACAAACATTCTGCTTTTCCAAAACACCTGTTGCAGCTGATTGTTCAGAAGCAGACATGTTTCTTTATAACCGTACCGGACTTGTCGTCCATCCAGGTGAAACATTACTAATTATGTACATAAATTGCTTGGGACTTTATGTGTAGTGACAAAGAGAATTAAAGAAATTGTAGGGCTTGCTGAAATTAGGTGGGGGTTGTGTGGGGTTGTTGTTGTTTGGGTTTCTTTTTTTTTTTCTTTTTTTTTGGTGGGGAAGAGTTTCGGTTGTTATAATACCTTGAAGAAAACTGAATTCCTTAACTACCTTCGTACCGTATAAATCCCTTTTATAGATAATTTTGTATATTTTTACTAACTTTGAAGGCTTCAAGGTTAGAATTTATTCCATGATACTTTTAGTTGTTCATCCCTGTCAAAGTCTGGTATAGTCATCTCTTAAGTGATGTGTAGTAACATGTTTCTTTTAGGTCTCAAATGGTGAGTCAGTGATGGATCTCCTGGACGGTATGCGATGCGCCTGAAAGTATGGCAGAATGTTTCCTTGGCAAACTGTTAGCATGAAGACATTAAAAACAATCAGCATCGTGACACATTTAATCCATGTTAAAACTTTCATATTACTAAACTGTGCCGAAAGTCCCGTTGTCTCTTTAATCAGGAGCCGGTATATAGTTATAGAATTGCAAATTTCATTAGGCTATTGTTTAAACAGACGTAAAATAACATTTGTTTTCCTGAAAGTTTCCTTGGATGGGAGTTCAGTATTTTTTCTTTATCCAAAGCCAGGTGATTATATTTTTTCTTCTAATATTCAGTTCAAAACACCATTCTTATTTGTATACAATATATTTTTCAAAACACCCTTCATTTTTGTCTACAATATCTTTTTCAAAACACCCTTCACTTTTGTTTACAATATCTTTTCAAAATACACTTCATTTTTTGTCTTCAACATCTTTCTCAATTTATGTCCATCTTGGTTTCTTATTATAAATGCCTTCAAAGACCTACAAGCATGATCAGAGGTAAAATTTGCCCCCACCCCTTGCATCAGAATTATTATTATTATTATTATTATTATTATTATTATTATTATTATTATTAGAAAGTGTCATCTTTTGATTGGATTATTTGCTGTCAATTTGTATTAATGTTTGACTCCGATAACCTACGGTTATGCAAAGTTTTACCCCTAAATTGTATTGACTGTCAATATTAATAATCCATTTCATTTCAAAAACAAGGAATATTTTCCGGGTTTAAAGAAGTCCATCATTTTGCATAGTTTACTACAATATAGCAAGCGAACCTTTTTCTTTGAGATTTGTTTTACTTTCTTTAGATATTTGATAGCGACTTTTATTCTCAACAACAACTATAGAAACTACGGTTTTTTTTGTATTCATGCATGCTATTCCGTATCATTTGCGTATTTCTTGAATTTGCAATGATCGTGTTGTGTCAGAAACACTTATGCATTTTATCGCCATATATGGATGGTATGTGCCTGGACGTGCGGTGGGAGTGAAGACTTAGAATGAATGCTTCAAGAATATTTTGGAACTTACTTTAGGTTCAAGTATTTGTCATAGCAAAGACCTGTATCTAATAAATAGACGCCTGTAAACGACCCCATACTAAAAATTGGAGATCGGTAAATTTTTTCATGCAGCTGAAAGGCGGCCAAATATTCTATCTTGAGAACATTGTATTACGGATTAACATTCATAGAAATTAACACATTAAAAACATAATTGGAAATGTACGAAAACCAACACGTACAGATTTGGAAGTGGGGTTGGAAGGAAACCTTAGCTCTGTACTTTGTTATCCTGACCGATAGAAATATACTCCTGATAGATAGTTGTCGTTAAGGTGAGAATCATGCAACACAGTACTAGGGGGAGACTACTTCATATCCTGCACACTGTACACAGATTTTAAACCAGCACATATTATATTACGTACACACCTATAGTAATGCGACATGACAAAGTTTAAATGATATGCACGCCTATAGAGTGCGACATGACAGAGTTTAAACAATGTACACGCCTTTAGTAGTGTGACATGACAGAGTTTAAACAATGTACACGCCTTTAGTAGTCTGACATGACAGTTTAAACAATGTACACGCCTTTAGTAGTCTGACATGACAGAGTTTAAACAATGTACACGCCTTTAGTAGTGTAACATGACAGAGTTTAAACAATGTACACGCCTTTAGTAGTGTGACATGACAGTTTTAATTATGTATGCTCCTATAACGGAGAAACATGTCAAAGTTTAAATGATGAATACGCCTATAGTAGTGCGACATGTCAATGTTTAAATGATGTACACGCCTATAGTAGTGTGACATGTCAATGTTTAAATGATGTACACGCCTATAGTAGTGCGACATGTCAAAGTTTAAATGATGTACACACCTAAAATTGTGAAACATGACAAATTAAATGACGAAGTGCGGATACTTATTGTTGTTTCCCCCGGAGGATCATCATGTCAGGCGTTATGATTATCCTAGAACTATAATGATATAATAAAACGGCACCATATATAATGCCATTTATATCTACTAAAGTATTCGTGATTATCAGAGTATGGAGGTATTAAAAATACTGTACAAAGATGTGCTCAGAGGCAAGAGCAGGTACTAGTTATACGGGACCAATAGCTACCCATCCCAGAAGACCTTGTGCGTTTAATCCGCCAGATGGTAATGGTTTTAAGATGAAGAGCATTCTTTCGTTCATATTGTTTTTTGTTTCCCTCTTGACGCCTCTCATAATGCAGTGAATGGTATCCATTATAGAGACAAAGACTAGATAGATAGATAGATAGATAGATAGATAGATAGATAGATAGATAGATAGATAGATAGACAGACAGACAGATGGATGGATGGATGGATGGATGGATGGATGGATGGATGGATGGATGGATGGATGGATATGTGGGTGGGTGATGGATGGATGGATGAATGGGTACATACATACATACATACATACATACATACATACATACATACATACATATTGTTACGTATATGTAATTAAATTGCTTGTGTGTTAGTTTTGAAATTCTTTTTTATTTTATTTTTGTTTCATTACATTTTATTGTACTGATTATTGCAGGGATTCAAAATTCTTTTTCAGTAATTCTGTTTATCTAAGACGTAAAACGTATTACATTAGTAGTATTTTTAGTTTACCTTGGTCCGCGGTAGCTACGCTACGCGAATACGATTGGCTGTTTTCAAGGTCCTTTACGACCTATGTGTTAATCTGGACAAACAATGTTTTATTTTTATATTTGTTTTAGAGTGATGGTCTAGTTCTTAGATAGAGCTACGTGCAAATTGGCAAATATCTTATTACGTATTTCAAGTGTTATTAGATCACGTAGTCTGTCTCGCGAGAACGGGATGATAATTCGGGTGAATATATAACCCTTTCTAAGCGCTCGTCAGTCAGTTGTATTCCTGATACCTAGAAGGCCGGATAGGTTATTTTATTGTTGAAACCAGATTGTTTTTGAAGTTCATTTGTTTTTGCAATTTAATAATTTATTCTCTAGAAAACCAAACGAGTGTACTGTTTTATAAATTCTGGGAGAAAGAAATTCAGTGGAAATTTATTCTGGATTTATTCGGAAACATAAACTGTGATCAATTGAGGAATTGTTATTTTGTACAAGGACCACATCTGACGTCATTGCCTTCCATACTGGAACGTCGTCGACGAGATTCGAACTTGGATTCTAATAGAACTATTTAGTGATAGGACTTGTATTTTTCATTCTTAGGATTAAATTTTGGATTATATTCACAAACCGTAAGTCCTATTTTCCAATTTTTACATTGTTTTCTAGGAAAATAAATTATTTTGTTAAAATATACAAAGCTTGTTGACTTCACTCTTTTCTTCTGTTACATTTGTACGAGCCTACACGTAACAATACATGCATTTTGGGTTCCTAAGGCATCGAATTGTACCAATAAATATCTTCTGCAAAATCGTAAATTATCAAACAAACACTTATATCGCAATCTTTTTAATTCTGCATGCGAATACTAAGGCAACAAATATCTGCGCAATTTTGCACTGATGGAAATATTCAATGGATCTCAAAACTACTCATATTTTAACTTAGATGAACACAAATTATACACTTTATTCATATCCATATATAGGAAAAATAAAAGTATCATTTTAAACATTTTAGGGGCATAATACTTCCAAAGCGAAAATCTGCGTTATTTAGTAGATGTATACTTGGTGGAAAGGTAATCCATTAAAACAAGCATAACTGGTGTACTTTACTTATTTCAGAAAATTTGTTTCAGTTATTGAACAAGTAAATGTTGAGCCAGAATACAAGACTGGTCATTCTCTTGTGACAATAAGATAATTTTCCAAAATAAAATTAAAAACATATTCTGAAAATATAACTATTTGTAATTAACAGACACTCAATATGTCAGAAGAATGAAAAGACGCTATCGTGAAAATATTGTAACAATCCAAAGGGTTTTTCTTGACCGAGCAGTGTCAAACCCTGGCGCGATTTCGCTAGAAGTCATAAGTTTCCCCTTAATTCCAAAGACCTCTATACAACTGCTGCTGTAAACTAGAAGGTCCAACGTGTCTATTCTATAATAATTTTACTCTAATTAATACAAGACCACAGATCTCACAACTTCCCAATTGTCTATTAACCGCACATCTGCATGGTTTCTCTTCATTAACTTTCCGTAACGTACCGTCAGCATTTCATGCCGTAAAACTATAGAATTCCCCTTAATAGAGGGAACTATTTTTACTATGCCACCTTAGGCCAGACAAATCATGGTTTTAAGCCACCTCACCTTTCGCCTGGAAAACTGCGTCACATTTACCACCATGGCAACAATAAACGGCGCCAGCAGACGACGGAATAGTCCCTTCTCGTTTATTTCATTGGGTAAAATACCAGTTTCCAATCTTAAACACTGCACTTGGAGTCACACGATCAATGTACACCACTAGATTTTAATAGGGACTATGGAACGACAGGGACACTCATGCAGCTCTGACCTGAATTAACCAAAAGTAAACCATGGCAGCATGGAAACTCACTAACACTTCAGTCTGTGACGTTTGTTCCTAGTAACTGGCTAATTATTTCGGTCTGAGGAAGATATTCCCGGCACCGACTTCCCATAATCAAACAAGTAATCACAAAAATCTAAGAATTCCTTAAAAAGAGCGCTATAAACAAATGCGCATACTCCAAAATTTATTACAATAGGTATGTCCAGAACTGTTGTATCATTTATGAATATGCCTTTATCTGATTTAAAATGTGTAATAAATAATCAATTTTTCTTTGAAATTCTATTGAAGAACAGCATTTTTAAATACTGAAGATCGACAGGAAAATTGCTAATTTTTGCTAATTTAAAATTGCTAATTAACTAATTGCTGATATATGCAATTTAGAAGAGATAAACTGTAAATGAGGTACCAAAACTCGAGTAAAAAGAAAGACTTGGAAAATATCATGAAGAAAAAGATGGAGAGCATGTGGTTAGAGGTTAATGTGGAATAATGAAGGAGATAAAGTGACTAAATTCAAAAAATAGAAACTACATAACCAAAATGCCTAAGAAAATTCCTTAGATCTGACGGATTCGCGGTACTGATAGAAGCTTCTTGATGAAGCTTCGTTGCTGTCATAACAGTGTCAGTTTATGTGTGACTAGTATCGTCGTCTTGTGGCCATTTGTGGCTGGTAATGAGCATATGGGAACGGAGGCATGTCAACCGTAGAAAGTTGACATTGTATGGCGGTTTATGTGGAACCCTTTGGGCTGCCAATAAGAATCGGCATCGATCCACCGTTATGGTAGCACGGGGTGTCTACCTTTTTGACCAGTTGTTGGTGGCCTGCTAGATGTATTACGACTCTATGGTCTTAAAATAAATAATGGAAAATAATTAGTAGCAACAAGCTTTGTAAAACAAATACTTTATTTCCCCAGAATACAAAGTGAAAATGGAAAACAAAATGAACTTACGGTATTACGAAATAAATCCCAAATAATCCTATAAATACAGATACAAGTCCTCGTGATTAAAGTTCTGTATAAACTTTACTGGAAATCCAAATTAAATCCACCATTTTACTGCTTTAATGAAATACGTACATAAATTTACATAACTCTTTATATCATCTACTTTCAATTTTCTCTTTTTCTGCTAATTTTCTCATGTTGTTTTGTGCTAAACGTCCACTTCAATGGTACGTCTTTAAAACTTTTCACATGATATTAATTAATGATCATACAAAGGAATCTATAACGTATTAATCCGGTTAATGAGCAGAGACGGAACAAGCACATTTCGTAAAATGCTGATAAAATTAAAGTCCGATCTCTACAAATTCTCAGAAATATACAAGCACGTTGCTATTTTGCTCCCTGATGGTCCAGAACATGTCTCTAACTATATGGTGCTCTTTGATTTGTAAGCTCTTTGATGCTTGTTTCAGATTTTCTGCGCCATCTGTCGTGATTGTGAAATAAAATAGTTTCATTTTGCCACTGAGTGCAAAAGTCAGAGAATAGATGATCAAGTATTCAAACTACAAACTAATGAGTCATATTTCAGTCTGTATGTGGTCAACAGAAACATGAACTTTCATTTTGTATCGAAAATGGCTCACATCAAAGTCGGCCTATATTAAATAAAAGTTGATTGACCTATTGCAGAATTTATGGAGTGTGATAATGGTAAACAAAAAAAGAGTAATGAAAAGCATAAATACAATGCAGGAAGGCGTCCAGATTTTTATATCTATATTGAGCACCGAATAATTTTTCAAATTCAGAATGATGTTGGTTGTATTAATTTGTTAAGAATTCAATTATATTACCGTTTCCACATGGTTATACATTATATGCACGACTTTTGCCCTTGAATACGTCTCGCACTGTTGGTCCATCCCACAATATCTTGGAAATTTGAAAAGAGTGCTGTTCATATACCGAATCTAGCTTTCTCCTTTAAGGATTTTGCTGTTTTTTT
>JAECUM010034438.1:0-49892 GCA_016617855.1 Megalonaias nervosa
TTGGTTTTTTTTTTTTGGTTTTTTTTGTTTTTGTTTTTAACAAACTCAGGAACCGGAAGTAATGAGCTTTAGCTGCCTTATCCCTTTGCCATGGCCAAGGCCTACTTCTGGACCTGCTCCTGTCAATGATTTGGTAGAAATCACTAGGGTGTTTATCTCAGGTGTAGTAGGTGTGTGGACGGGGTTGGACTGTTTGGCTCGGGAAGGCCTTTTTCTCTTGGGTCGTATTAAAGAAGCCTGATACATTTGTTTGAGACTCCTTAACTCTTCCAAAATGTCTAAGAGTACCGCCACCTTTTGACTTTCATCGTCCTCCATTTCTCCTAGACCTTGTGTCTTCTCTGCTTCTTCTTCCTGTCGTTTCCTTCTTGCCTCTTCTTCTCGCTGTTGCTGTTGAAGGAGAAAAGCTTGTTCTGCTTTTTTCAGCTGTTGCAAAAATTTCTCCAATTCTTCTTTCTGTCTCTGTTTAAAATCCTCGACATGTGGTAAGGAAGGAGGAGGTGGCGAAGGTGCTGGTACCGCTGAAGCTGAACTTACCCGCCCCGCCAAGCGTTATAGCTTTCTTTTCCCCGCTGTCACTGTTTGGCCCGATTCAGGTCTGCCACTAGCAAAATTGTTGCCAATGCCCAGTAAGGTGACGTCACCCCACCAGTTCCATTCCTATTGTCCCAATACAAATCCAACCTATGTTAAATTCCCCTTGTCGCTAAACAGTCCCAGCAATATTCCCCATGTTAACTTCCCCTTGTCACTAAAAACCCACAGCAATATTCCCCATGTTAAATTCCCCTTGTCGCTATACAGCCCCAGCACCTTTTTGACTGGGATTTCCATTTTTGTCGCTACACAGCTCCACTATACTACTCCTACTTTATACATACCAATGTAAATAACCATCAGCCCTACTTTCTACTGTTATGTATATCTATATCATCTGTGTTGATTTTTCATGATCATCAATTGAATGTTGAAAGGTTCATTTAGTAAAAAACATATTAAATACCAATTTTCTTTGTAGTTGTGGATTTATGCTTTAAGACGAGGTCATGATTTTAGTAAATGTACTATAGTTCAGGAAAGAAATAAACATGTTCATAGGTTCTAATCAGGTCATGGGATTTGTGGAAAACCAGGCTGATCTAATTCTTGATTGACGAACTGCTAAAGTACTTGACCTTGTTCACAGTGGTTTTAAAATAATTATTCGAGCCACATTCTGCTTTCTGTAGTACGTCTTAGTTTTTTTTTATATAAGGGATACTTAGCTGAAAATTAGTTATTTCTACAATTACCATTAATCTTAGAAGAGTCAAAGATTTGGGTGGATTTAATTTATTTATTTGAATCTTTTCTTGGAATTACACAGTGTTCAAACTTTAAGATTTAGTAGCTGTTTTGGAATTACTGTGAATACATTTAAATACATTTTGGATCATATATTATGATATATCAAGATTATTGGTACATCAGCACAATATATTAAACTTCAATCGGATTACCATTTGGAATACTCGATACTTTGTACTTGTGATAAAACAGTTAGGGCTATATAGGATTTCATTTGCCATTCAATAAGTTATTTTTCCTTTCTTACTTTCTATTTTAGGGAAAAAAATATTTTTATTTTTTTTATTTTTTTTTGGTTTTCACTATTTTCTGTTACTTAGTTTAAGACTATAGAATCGTAACAATGCATATCAATGTAAATCACCAAAAAGGTCTACTTTATACTTACCAATGTAAATCACCTATAGCCCTACTTTAAACATACCAATGTAAATCACCTATAACCTTACTTTATACATACCAATGTTAAACACCAACAGCCCTACTTTATACATACCAATGTCATTCACCAACAGCCCTACTTTATACATACCAATGTAAATCACCTATAACCTTACTTTATACATACCAATGTAAATCACCTATAGCCTTACTTTATATACACCAATGTAAATCACCTTTAGCCTTACTTTATACATACCTGTGTAAATCACCTATAGCCTTACTTTATACACACCAATATGAATCAACTATAGCCTTACTTTATACACACCAATATAAATCACCATCAGCCATACTTTATACACACCAATGTAAATCACCCATACATCACACATAGCCCCACTTTATACATACCAATGTAAATCACCTATAACTCTACTTTATACACACCAATATAAATTACCATCAGCCCTACTTTATACACACCAATGTAAATCACCCATAGATCACCCATAGCCCTACTTTATACATACCAATGTAAATCACCTAGAGCCTTACTTTATACATACCAATGTAAATCACCCATAGCCCTACTTTATAAAAACAGCCCTACACATACCAATGTAAATAACCTACAACCCTACTTTATACATATCAGTGTAAATTACAAACAGCCCTGCTTTATACATACCAATGTAAATCACCTATAGCCCTACTTTATACACGTAAATGTAAATCACCAACAGCCCTACTTTATACATACCAATGTAAATCACCAACAGCCGTCCTTTATACATACCAGTGTAAATCACCTATAGCCCTACTTTATACATATCAGTGTAAATCACAAACAGCCCTACTTCATACACACCAATGTAAATCACCTAAAGCTCACATTAACCTCTAATTAGTATTTTTAAAGGTACAAATTGCTAGCCGTGATCAATGAGATGGAGGAAATCTGAAAAACAACGCCGAAACCACTCGCAATTTATTGTCGATTGCACCTGCACCTATCGGTTATCCAGCATATGACAGAAGACATACATTCTGCGTGCTTGTCCTATTCGTATCCAGCATATGACAGAAGATATACGTACTGCGTGCTTGTCCTATTCGTATCCAGCATATGACAGACGATATGCATACTGCGTGCTTGTCCTATTCGTATCCAGCATATGACAGACGATATACATACTGCGTGCTGTCCTATTCGTATCCAGCATATGACAGACGATATACATACTGCGTGCTGTCCTATTCGTATCCAGCATATGACAGAAGATATACGTACTGCGTGCTTGTCCTATTCGTATCCAGCATATGACAGACGATATACATACTGCGTGCTTGTCCTATTCGTATCCAGCATATGACAGAAGATATACGTACTGCGTGCTTGTCCTATTCGTATCCAGCATATGACAGACGATATACATACTGCGTGCTTGTCCTATTCGTATCCAGCATATGACAGACGATATACATACTGCGTGCTTGTCCTATTCGTATCCAGCATATGACAGAAGATATACATACTGCGTGCTTGTCCTATTCGTATCCAGCATATGACAGAAGATATACTTACTGCGTTCTTGTCTGTAATGTGGCGAATTCTGAAGACGTATTGAAACTTAAGGTTGAATAAATTGTGCTTTGAAGTTATCATAGTCAAGCCAGAAAGGTCTTGAGAAAGTTCACTGATATTTCACTTATTTCATCTCTGAAACATAAAAGGGTCTACGTTTAAGCTTCAGTAGAATTGACCAGGTCATCGTAACAGTATAGTGACACAGAGTACATAGAATTACCGACTGTATCAGTTGGAGGAGACTTTATGTCAAATAATTGATCTTCAAAGGAAAGCTAATTGCAGCATATCTTAGGCTGGTGAAATCTGATGAAAGACATGATTATTGGGGAGAATTTTAGGAACAGTTACTTCCGATTGGTCAGTAAAAATTAAGGCGTACACTTTGGGAGACTTAGAATTTATAGGAGCAACTTTAGACAAATTTCTTTAGTTCGACTCTTGCCTTGTGAGAAGACAAAAGGTCCGACTCCTTGGGAAACTTGAGAATAGTGTTTTTCCTCGTAGAAAGGCCAGATAGCCGTCTTAAGAAGGAAGACAGGCTATAGTGCTAGGACGCACGGTTTGTGTGGAAAGAAACAGCATTAAGGTACGCAATTTTAGTTTCCATATAATATTCTATTTCATTTGTTTGGTTTTTTTTGCAGATGTGTTGATATGCTTACGATTCACGCATGTATCGTGTATTCATTTCGTAGGACTCTGTTGATATGTTAGAGTGTTATGCAATTTAATGCTTTAATTTAACAATTATTAGTTCATAAAGAGAATTGACGGATTGCATGTAATCAAATATTCAATGTGTAGAATTCCATAGGAATTTATGATGTAACCCAAAGAATGCTCAAATATGAAGTATTTCATAGGGATTTATGAATTAACCCTAATATTCAATGTATCATATTTCTTATGATATATGAATTGATTTCCTGTGTAGGATGATAGTGTTATCGTGAATTAATGACAGTTGTATATTTATATATGATTTCGCAATGCTTAAATGATCTTGCAGGTTATTGGTTACGGTGGCTAGATTTAGTGGATATTATGCCATAAGTAACTGAACATTTATCTTATTGGACAGAATTGACTAGTCAAATGTAAATAAGACGTGTAGTAATGTATGCTGGTATATACGGCCGCATTTGTCTGTAGAGAACACGTGGTAATTTCTAATCAGTTGCCATGCGGCGAGGGCAATGAACTTCGAGCCAAGGTCGAAATATAAATATACTAAATATAGCGGTGTACCTTACCGAAATACAGAAATCTGTAAGGACAGTTATTTGTTAAGATCACATTATGTCAGAATTTATGCAGTGTGAATCGCTAATCTGAATACGAACAAAGAGAGTTTATATATATATATATATATATATATATATATATATATATATATATATACAGATAAGTGGTGAAACTTGTCTAGCTTGAGGCATACTCAATATTTACGGAAACAGTTTTATACTCTACCGAGAAAAGAAGGAAGGGAGAAGGAAGGAAGAAGAAAGGAAGGAAGGAAGGAAGGAAGAACAGATAAAGGAAAACCCGATGAGTCAGAGGGAAATCTGCATCTAAGAGAGGTCGGAATAATCAGGGGTCAGAAAAGGGACCAAAGCGCACGCATTAGACGTGGAAAACAAGACAAGAGGAGATAGACGTCAGGTGATGCTGTCAAGCGTGGAAATGTACTCTCTAATTCAGTACTCGTAACATGATGTAAATTGAACACTGCGACTAAATTCTATCAATGTAAATCTGTTGGACTGAAAGGTGAGATTTTGGTTATGTATTAATTGATTACATTTATTTTAGTAAATCTGTTGGATTGAAAAGTGAAATTTTGGTTATGTATTAATTGATTAAATTTATTTTTATTTATTGGCAAAGGGGGGCTCGTAGTTGTTTATTTCTTTCAATAGCCTTGCTCAGCTATCTGTTAACGTTCCATCTATCCGTCCACACTGGGCAATAACACCGTGGGAGGTCATTCCCTAGTTAACGATCGCCAAATCAGTTAAGGAGGCTTTAATGTTTTAAAGTCCCCCGTTACATTGTCCTATTCGTATCCAGCATATGACAGAAGATATACATACTGCGTGCTTGTCCTATTCGTATCCAGATCGTTGTAAATTAAATGTCATAGAAACTACTACTACTGCTAGATGAAACAGTGGTGACGATATTTTCATGATACACCCAGTCTATCCTACACCTCTGAAACATTTATGTATGTATGTATGAAGGTAGGTAGGTAGGTAGGTATGCATGGATGTATTTGTCTGTCTGTCTATGCATGCATGTATGTATATATGTATGTAGGTAGGCAGGTATGTATGGATGTATGTATTTGTCTGTCTGTCTGTATGCATGCATGCATGTATGTGTGTGTAGTAGTATATGGTGCCAACTGAAGTTAAGATATTGGATGCATGAGAACTACGATAATAATAATAATGATGCAATAATTTGGTGATGGTGGTGGTGGTAGTGATAGCAGCTGCAGCAGCAGTAACCACCTAACACCAACCCTCCATATAAAACTGTCTCTATTAAAGGTATGTTCAGGAAATTGCGAGGTTTAAAAGTTATGCATATGCATCTATGTATATAACTCAACGCCTTATAAAGTTCTACATGTGAATTATGATGCTAATCGTAAACACCTTAATAATGCGGACAAGAACAATGTCTCTCTAAAGGAGGTTATACAGTAACTTTTCCATAAGTTCTTTTCTTGGTAGTCAGCAATTTGCATCTTGTCCTTAGTATTTTATTGTCTCAAAATTTTATTTTCAGTGAGCAAAGCTCCTCGATTATATCGTTCGTTCTAGAACTTGTGACATCGACCTTGTAAACCAGGGGTGGGCAAATTACGGCCCGGTGGCCGGATCCTGCCTTTATCCATTAATTTACATCATGAGGTGTGAATTTAAAAGTCGCTTATCCGGCCCGCGCCCCGGTGGATGTTGCTATGCTTGACGATTATAACTAAATTTAGTTGCTTTGAATTGTCTGTCGATTTTGTTTCTTAAATGATTGCGTAATAAACTGATTCTAATCACTACTAGTGAATAACAAAAATAATTACTTGACTTCTGACCAATGAAACCATCCTATCAGTATAACCAATGCATTCCGAACGTAAGTAATTTATATCAATATTTTTGTACAGTTGAGTTGATAGCCTCTGATCGCAGAAGAATAACACAGACACGGTATATTCTTGGCTGTGCTCACCCTTAGAATTCCAAATATTTCTACTCTTCCTCTATGTAAAGTAGAATTTACAAACATAAAGGGATCGACTTTCGGAAATGTAACTCGTGTCAGAGTGTAGCTATATGTTCAAAATTATTTCTTTAAACTTGCACGATTAAAAGTTAATAGCTGCCTAATCGTGTTGATTTTTGGTTCGAAATTTGAAAATGAAGAGAAAAAATGTGACTTAAAAACTGGGGGATTTTCAAACATATTTGGCTCCCCCACTGTAACACAAACTATTACTTTACGAAGTTTGTACTTCCACTTATACAAGGAATGAGACGTTTCACTAGCTACAAACAGCACAAGTTAATATTTTGTATAGAAATAGAGAACATTTTTCTAAACTTTAACTGATTCAGATAACTCTGGTTTTTAAAGTACCCAAACGGGGCAACTGACATTTCTTGGTAAGAACAGGATTTAATTGAAAAACACGATAAAATACACATATATGGTTAAACATAACCTTCTCTATTTTTCGAACATTCGCTTAATCCGAGTTCATTAAAAACGGAGCCTTCAACAATTCGCGTGAAACCTGCCTTTACAAAGTTCGTGAAAATGTATATTATCAGGGGACAAACTGAGCAATGATTGTGTGCATATATTAGACTTGTAATGTACGCTACGGCATTCACCTGGCCCGAGATTTCGGTATAAATCTTCGACGTAAACTCGGAACATTGAACAAAGCTGGTCTGGTTTTGGTTCGATTTTAAGTGGTTTTGTCTACTTCTCTTTGATATGTTCGCCTCTGCTGCAACAAACGAAGATTTATAATGGCAGGTGAGCCAATACTAAAGTCTGTTAGAATACCCTTGCACTGGTAGCTCGATGGTGTATTATTCTTTCATTTACTAACACTAAGGGCAAAATAAAACACCATTTGCCACTCTGGTTACTTATACCAGAAATGCGTTAGTTATGTCTGAAACAAATTTATTATATCAGCTCTTTCTGATCAGAGGACTTCATTTAAAAACTCGTTTAATTAAGTAGATCCCTCATAAAAATCAAGTTTAATGTAACAAGTGCTTTCAGTTACAACTAAACTTTCAATGAAAGGAATGTCGACGTTTGTCCGCAAAGAAAGGTGTCCGCAAAGAAAAAGACAACCCAATATGGAAGAAATATTTGGCTTGACGGACCTGAGAAACTCACCTACATCGTAAAAATTCTTACGATATTGTTACAAGCCAAGGGGGGGGGGGTCCCAGTGGTCTAAAGCGCTCACCGCTACGGATCACTGCCATCTCACCTCTGTGTGCGTGGGTTCGAGTCTCGGGTTCGACCAATGTGGGTATGTGAGAAAGCTTGCCAGTAGCTTCTCATGGGTCGGCGGTTCTTTCTAGGGTTTTCCCGAGTTCTTCCTCCACCATTAATACTGGCCGCCATGTATCTTGTGCTGAAAAATGGCGTTAAACGCCACAACAACAACAACAACAAGCCAAGGGTATTAGCTTGACCGAGCGGTGTCAAACCCTGGCGCGATTCCGCTAGAAGTCATAAGTTTACCCCAAATTTCCAAAGACTTCTATACAACTTCAGTTGTAAATTAGAAAGCCCGACGTGTCCATTCTATAAACAAATTTAACTCTAATCAATGCAAGACCACAGATCTCCCAACTTGCCAAATATCCGCACATCTGCATGGTTTCTCTTCATCAACTTTCCACGCCGTAGAAACTATACAACTATCCCCTAACACAGGGAACTATTTTAACTACGCCACCTTAGGCCAGTCAATTCATGGTTTCAATGCACATTTCGCCAGTACAACTGCATTACATTTGCCACCATGGCGACATAGATGGTATCTGCAGAGTCCCTTCTTGTTTATTCCATTGTGTAATTTTCCGGTCTCCTACCGTAAATACTGCCACTGCAGTCACACCACCAATGTACACTACTAGATTTTAATAGGGACTATGGTGCGACAGGGACACTTCATGCGGTTTTGACCTGAATTCACTACAAGTGAACCATGGCATCATGGAAACTCACTAACACTTCACTCCGTGACGTTTGCTCCTAGTAATTGGCTAATTATTTCGGGCTAAGAAATATTTCCATTGCACCGAATTCCAATAATCAAACAAGAAATCACACAAATCTAAGAATTCCTTTAAGGTCTACTAGTGTCTAATACACATTACATATCATAATGTTCATTTTTCGCTAAATAACTCCGAAATGTGCATTTTAGATGTAGGTTTTAGCTCACAGAGGAGAAAATTAAGATTATTTGAGCACACATCAATGTTTTACGGAAAACGCCCCGGAAATATTTATATACTTCCTGTGAAAACTTGATTTTCGGAAGTGACTCACCGTCGGGAAGTCCCTCAAGTTGAGCATATGTGATGATAATGGCTGATATTGACGACTCTAGCGAATTTATGGCAAATTTGTCATGCTCATCTTCATCGTCGTTTGAGGAAGGTGGACCCCTTGAAGATGGCCAACTTCATGAATCTGAAGATTCTGCTCGGTACGAAGTGAGGCCGTATCAATTTCAGCCCGAACGAGACGTGGATGAAGGCCCTGAAGAGAACATAGCGCATGATCAAGCTGAGCAGTGCTTGGGTTCTACATTCTGGTAATTACTATTATCATTATTGCAATTATTACTAATTATTACTAATGTTATTATTCTTTCGTTCATGTTATTTAAATTTCATAATGAAAAGAGAAGTAGACGAATTTGAGCAACAGCTTGTTGGATGTCTTCAGAGAAGATTTTCATTTAGGCTTGGTTCATCAGTAACTAGTGGTGTAACATTTTAACACTTAAGACTCGGACTTTGAGAGGTGTAGATATAAATGCTTTATTAATTTTATGACTCAAGTTTGTTCTATTAAACCACGATGAAATGCAGACCGTGAATGTACCATTTAATCCAGCTAATGGGTATAAATTTATTCTGTCCCCCACGAATAGATGCGCCAGCATATTTTTCCATGTTGGTTAAGGTGCACAGTACGAATGGCAAATAATGCATAAAGGTTTATGGGGAAACTAATAATGAGAATAATATAATACATTCCTGATGAAATGTGCATTTTAGTATTGTGGTACAAAAGGTACAACAAAAGTCTGACCATTTATCACATATACATATGTTTTGTGCTTTGAAATGCAAGAGCTACAAGTTTGCTGTCTAACACAATAATTATGATAGAGCGTATTCACCACGTATATTGATTTATTCAGGTGTACGTGTGGAAATTGCAGTAGTAAAGAAATAGTTGAAGAGCGTAGATGCTGTAAAGAGATCAATGTGATTTTGGATAAGATCAAGGAGCTCAATGTGGATTGTATCATCAATCATCCTGGATTTCAGGCAGTTTGCTTGGATGAATATGTCCTGGAAGCAGCATGCTATGCCTACAGACAGCAGTATGGAAATATCTATGGAATGCTTCTAAATTTGATGTCTGGTGGAAGGGTGATAACTTTTGGATGTCTTTCGCCAGCTTCTTACTCAGTACAACTTCTTCAATCTTCACACATGCCTTGGTACCTGAACAGAGATTAATACTATGTTGTAGTTTGATCAATCATAACAAAACAGACACCAATTTGTAAACTTTTTGAATTTAGCAGGAAATAAGAAAGGATTCCTAAAGAAATCTACTAATTAAGGTCTTTCTTAAAAGTACAAAACATGTAATTTGAATTATGAGAATCTTTACAGTTTACTAAAGAGATGACTTGTGTGAGCTCTTCAAGAACAAACATATCCTTTAAATTTTATTGTAGATTATCAAGTTCAATATGAAATGTAATTTTTACCAGATTGTAACGATTTGTAACATGCATTGTCCTCTGGGAGACAGTCATGCAGACAGCTTGGAAACAGACTATTTTCATGTGTATGTCTGTTTTGAACATGATTACCTACAGAATGCCACTTGGCAACACTTAGGTCACCATTTCCAGGTTCGGTGGAAGCTGCACACCAGTACAGGTGATTTGAAATACTCCGAATCCATTTCCTCACATTGCCTTTCTCTGGCAATGTGTTCTAGTTTCTTCTTCACACCTGGAAATAAAAAGATTCAAGATAGTTATTTTCTCCCTTTTTTCTGATTGTATTCCTAGTGATATGTTCACTTTCCAACTTAAGTAATATAACTTTAAACATACAATGATTTTATTACTATATGTGCTTGTATAGGAGTTGCATCAAATTGTATCATTCAGTGTAGTAAAAATTAGAATACATACATACATACATACATACATACATACATACATACATACATACATACCTTTTACAACATGCCACACATCAAAATAGTGTGTGGCGGTCATATTCTCTCTGATCCATTTCTGTATCTGGACATGCCTGTCTGTAATAATTGTGTCCACCTCTGCACCATAGTTCTGTAGTTTCTTGATGGCACTAGAAAGTCCCTGTTTCTCCATATAATAGCTGCTCTCCAATTCATTGCTCTTAAACAAAAATTATGAGCAAATAACACTGTTTCTTATAATGTCACTTATACATAGCTTAAATGTATTTACCAAATGTTTTGCTCATTTTCGTGCATGAGTAACATGTATGAATGCTTTCAAGTACAAAACATTTGTACTGTGGCAAAATTGAAATATTTATCAGAATATTCTGTTATATAAATATTTGCATTTCTATCTGGTAAAAAAGCACACAAATTACCTGTACCAGCTCAATATGCAGGACTTGACCCAAATTAACCTCTAGCACACTATAGGCTCCAAACTTTGCACTGTGGCCTGGACTATCACATCCCCAGCAATAGCAATTGGCTGACGAAGACTCTGTAACTCTCCAAAGACCTTACCCTGATTCGGCTTCCATACTTTATCGATAGTAGGTGTGAGTAGCACTCGCTGGTGGGTCATGAATGTGGATAGGTGCATCACTGGGATACACGTGTTGCATAACCTGCAGAACCTTTGTTGGAGTTGCACCTGCACAAAGGATGGCTCCTGACAAGATAATGTTACCGGCTGGCATGTCTCCAAGGTAGGGTTGGCTGTTCCAAGTGTATGACTTGCTGCACAAGTGGCACTCCTGTGTAACTATAATTAAAGTACCAAATGTGTGGGTCACTGTCCCTTTTGCTGGTCCATGGCAGTTGCGACAAGTCCAGAATAATGATAACAGCTGTTCCTCAAACACAATAAACTTTCTCTCAGACATAAGGTTGGTAGATGGTTGTTCTGAACTGGAAAGAAAATGAAAATGCAATAGGGGCAAGTTTTCAGAACCTAAGCAACCAAGCTGTTTTTAAGCATCCAGGAAATTTATTATTTAGTAATTGTTATGTCGTGCTGATAACGGTTTAATATGTGGAAAAACTTACTGAATTGTAAAGGCCATAAATAGTACTATTAAGAATTTGATAGCACCATCAAATCAGTAATGATTAAATACATGCTGAAGTCATGCAATTTCATTACCCTTCTCCTGAGGTATTTGAGTTGAAGCTGGAATCCATAGGGTCACTCTCATCTGGTTTGTAGCTTGAATCATCGGACTCCCTTATCATGGAACACTCATCATCAATATCATGAATATCAGTATCAGGGTCTGTGTCCGGTTCATCAAAACTGTCTATTTTGTTTTCCATTTCACTATCTGTGGGGATGTTTAAAGAACACTGAATGCCTTTACTCCTTCTCTGTACGTGCCTGACATTTACCTGACAACCTGTGAAATGTGAAATATCATACTTGTGTATACTGATCATCATGGTTTACACACAGATGAGTAATTCTCATGAATATGCTTATCAATAACAGTGTATTTTTGCTCAGTAACAAAAAGTGGACAAGTGCTTGGTATACTGAGACAATTGCTTACACAATCATACAGAACTTAGTTAATAAAATGTTACCTGTGTCATTTGCTTGTTAATTTTTAATGGTGAGATTATAACATTGAGTCACTTTACATCATTGAATTACAACAGTACACATGCACAGCATGAATGAAAGATATTACTGAACTTGATGAGTTGAAATATCTCGTAGTGGAGTGTGCATTCATTCATGGAACTAGTTATATATGTATTATTATTACCAAAATCAATTTGTTTTCCTCTCACTAATGCTTGAATTTTCTTGGATCTCTTAAGTATCCTGTCAGTCTGATATTCAACAGCAATACTACACGAGCATGTGTCTAGTCCCTGAAACAAAAGCAATACATGAAAAATGTGTTTGGCAAATTCTAGTGAATACCTTTGCATTAGATAAGGTGGTCATACTTTAAATTTTATGTGCGTTTGAACAATAAATGACAAATGCGTCAAACCTCTTTCGTTACTTAAAGAAACTATGGCTGATCATAACGTGTGACATATAACCAACACATTGCCGAGCTTTTCCGCAATAAATAATGACATATCTTGATTGATTTACTCGTGTACTATCATATATGAGGCCATATAAAATCGTATGAAGCTATACCAACCATTTGAACACTGGAAATGCATGGAGAGTTCTCGGTGATATCAATATGCACACCAGGACATGTCACACCATCTACTGTTGTCTGTGTGATTGGTGTCTTTTGGGTTCTCTCTTGTACATTATCTTCTGGATGCTGGTTCTGAAAAATCTCTTTCAACAACTAACAAAAAGATATAAATAAATCGAGCAGCATTAGATGTTTACATCATAAACAATATTAAAGACTAAATTCTTTTTATATTACCTTCTATGATTCTGTACAGTGTACACAATGTGAATAATAATAATAATATACTTTCCACATCGAACAAACATTACTATTCACATTTGCAATCAATGGGTTGTGGGTGTGAATCCAACTTAGACAAGGATCCACTGACACAATAGTGTATATCTAAGCAAAAACGGTAATTTACTCCCAGAGCTGCAGAACTAATTAGTCTTTACAATTAAACACAATCAATACACCAACTATTCACACCATTTAAGCATCAGAAGAAAACTTGTGATATATCATTATTATTATTGTTGAAAACAGCAACACACAGGAAACAAGCTACGGCATCCATGAGAATTTTTTCTAGGGTGAGGTTCAAACAATGCGGAGGGGATGGTGGCAAGATATATATATATATATATATATATATATATATATATATATATATATATATATATATATATATATATATATATACCTTAAAAATAACATGGCATTTAAAGTGTTGGTATAAAGCAATTTGATATACCAATAATATTGGTTTATCAAATTGTGATCCGCCCATGGCGCAATAATACGCATATATAAACATTCTAGCGACCGTCTGCAGTTGATTTTAGATCAATGATGAATTTCCACATACTGATCATTAGTGACATCTGAAAATAACGATAAAAAGTATTAACAATCCTCGTTTTCTAAATGAATTTAATATGGTACACATTTTCATCACAATCCTTTCTGATTTTTGTTCCCCCCTCCACTCTCATGCATAACGGACAAACTATGCAGAAATGTGGAGTGAGAGAGAAAATGAATTTGGGCTGGATTGAAACCTTGAAATAGAAATTACACCAAGTAACCTACAAGAATATGGTTCGTCGTAACGATACGTGTGCACTTTCCTTGGGATTTATCTACAGTGTTTGTCAATGATACAAAATTGCAAACCAGGTCGCCATTATAAATTCCTCGGTTACGTGGTACACATACTGTGATGTATTTAATGTTATGTTTTGTCGTTGTTTCTTAAACATACTATAATTTTCTAAAAATCGATTATTATTAGTTAAATATGAAAATGTCCAAAGGCCCTCTCTCTCTCTCTCTCTCTCTCTCTCTCTCTCTCTCTCTGGACCATCGTAGCAAGATACGGGCTAATATCTATGAAATGACGAACGTAGAGGATTTTCATTTGTGTCATCCCACGATATCTCTGGACTTATGAATGATGGTAAAAGTTAAGTCAAACCGACCAAAGGAGGTGTGTGTGTGTGTGTGTGTGTGTGTGTGTGTGTGTGAGAGAGAGAGAGAGAGAGAGAGAGAGAGAGAGAGAGAGATTTAAAGTCAAACCGACCAGTGAAAGAGAGAGAGGGAGAGAGAGAGTTTATTGTTGGTGGTACTAGAGCAGAATAATGACTTTGATCAGCTGTAAATATATTAAAATATTTTAATTACCTCTTTTGGTTCGTCATTTCGCTTACTTTATATTCCACAGTAACTTCCAAGCGCCGGTAGGTGAATGGCAGCGTTCATGTGAATGGCGTAGCTAACTATGTGTTTTTGTAGTGCTCTACTTTGATCATTAAAACCATCTTTCATGTTTATATCATAAGTATGTATTATATTCATTTAATCAATTGGAGAAAAATAGAAACCAAGAAAAGAAAACAATCAACTTATCAATATGCAGAGGTGATTGTAAATAGCCACTAAGGCAGAGAACTACATTTTGTAGCGGACACACTTGGGGATGTGAGGAGTTCATTCACTAGGTCAATACACGGCTGCCTGTAGTAAATCTGAACTCCGTTCAAAGGGCAAATATATGTATTTGATTGTGATATAAATAAAATATATGTACAGTATGTACGCTGTATCAATGATATACCACTCGTTGTATAAATTTTTTATTAAAAGGAAACTCAGCAAGCTTCGTTTCCTTGTAATGAAAAATTTATACAACTCGTGGTATATCATTGATACAGCGTACATACTATACATATATATATATATATATATATATATATATATATATATATATATATATATATATATATATATGTGTGTGTGTGTGTGTTTGTGTGTGTGTGTGTGTGTGTGTGTGTGTGTGAGAGTACACACACACACACACACACACACACACATATATATATCCCTTTCATTTAGGCTTTGCACCATTGCACACACACATACACACACACACACACGCACACACAGATCATGATAAAGCAGGTTTCATATATTTAGGAGGTAAGGATGGACTTATTACGATTTGCAAACATCCTCCCACTAAAACCACCCTCTCCCATTAATAACTCGTAAGCTAGGGATATTTGTGGCAAGAGTGTAGCGTTGACAACAAATACTATAGCATGCTAAAATCAATAACTTTTTACGGTTACTGTAAACACCGAAATACACTGAAAAACCGAAATACACTATATTTACATGTTCTCGGTGTAGATATTGGTGTACAAACATGAATTATGATTTGTTTTTGTTTGAATAGTATTACAGAGCAAAATAATGTGATTGGAGCGATTTTGATACGAATTATTTACTTTTTCCTAGTTAAAGCAACTCTTCAAACTGTTGTACTTTATTAACAGGTATTATAAACGGTTGATGGTTCCGGAAGAGGTATGATAAAGACTGGTTGTTCCGGAATGGAGGTAATCTCCGGAAAGGACAGTGTAATTCGATTTAGTTCATATTGTTTTAAGTCGTTTAATTCATGTTCTAATTGACTGCACACACCTTTATTGTCTTCCCTTTGATCCCACTTCTTATTCAAATTAAGAAAACAATCGTTTTTGAGTCGCTGAATTCGGAATGGGCAGTGAAGGTCGGTTTAATGCGGTTTTGAAGTCGCTTAACTCATTTTCGATTTGACTGCATTCATTTGAATGAAAAGTTCAGCACAAATAGACTCTAATCAAAATATTGATTAAAACCGTGGCAAGAACATGTTGGCATGTAAGTCCTATTCCCGAAAGGACACCATTTGCTGTAAGAACGTATACACGCTCATTGTTAAAACAATGTGTTAAATGATATGGAAAATGAATGAATAGACATTACAATTTCATTTGTTAAACAAAATTATGAATTGCAACTGACAATAAAACTTGGTGGATCCGTTTTGCATACGGTTAAGTCCTTTTCGCGAAAAGGATACCATTCACTAAAAGGATCTTTTTTGGAAATACTTTATATACAATATATATATATATATATATATATATATATATATATATATATATATATATATATATATATATATATATATTAAATGTCATGTATAACGAATTACCAGACAATATCATTTAATTCGTGAAATATAAGTATCAACTGAAGCTGAAAATCAAAGTCACAATAGTCGGTCAATATATAATTTTAAATGAGCTTTTCATAACGTTTCGCAATATTTGTGTAATTTTTCATAACTTTTGTAAATTTTTATAACTTTTCGTAACTTTTCGCATTTTAGTCATACCTCACAGATAAATAGATATCTTGATGAATACATATTGTTTGTCGTTATTATTCTACAAGTAAATATTTCAATCGAATTTATATAATTCCAAAATTTTAATTAGAGTCTATTTGTGCCGAATTTTTCGTTGGAATGAATGTACACGTTTGCGACACTTTTATAATTTTCATGTATCTCTCTACGTATCCATCTATATATTCTGTCCAGTCGATACATTATTAATATTATATTCTTTTGAATTCATTGACCTATGCATTTCAAAGCCTACTTCAGCTCATGCTATCTACGAAATCCCCATTTGTAATTGCAATTGACAAAGATTCTTAAAATCATTGATTTTAAACTATATGTAACTATATCTGGCCATTCTTGCCCTCGGGCGTAGTTAATGCTTTAATCTATCTTTCTTGGCATATTAAAATCCTGTGAAATATTGCACCAACCATACGTGTTCATTGATATCAGTCACGTTCTGCACACGTTCTATGAAGATAACAATGTCGAGCACATTGAAGAAACTGCACCCGTCTGCTCATCGCTGCCGTTATTCTTTATTTGCTCATTTGAAGAAATCACGCCCGATTCTGATATTTGTGAGGCGAAACAATGAAGTTGATATTAAGGACATCTCTATGTTTTTGTTTAAACAACACTGTAAAGATATATTTCCAGAATGCAGAACGCTTTCCATTCGAAGGGAAATAATGCCCTTAACAATGCTGCAAAGTCCGAAAGTAAACTTATCATCTACGGGATTTTTATTCCAGAATCAGGGCGGATGTCTAACAGTGGAGAGAAAGATGCAGTTTCTGTGGAAATTTTAAAACTGTATCAGCCAGCAATTATAAGGGATCTTGTACCAATGTCAGTAGGTGGTGATGGTAACTGCTTATACAGAGCAGTTTCAAGAGCACTCACTGGTTCAGAAAAATTTCACTTCATAAAGAACAGTATGTACAAAAAGAGGGTCACATGGCTAAAGGGGGGGGGGGAGGGTGTCTTTCAAGTAATTTGTCACTGGTTGAATACGTAGGGAAATTTCCTGGTTTAACGCCGCATGGAAACTCGCGACAAGCGACAGAATATCTGCGGAAGCCTGACTATGTCTTCGATGACATTACATAAATGACGGAAAGAATGAAACCGCATAAAATATTAAATTTAAAAAAAAACTGTCTTCAAAATATGATGAACTGTCCCAACCGAAAGGACTTCAACAAATTTATGACCAAAAAAAAAAAAAAAAAATTCTAAGGACAGAATAGCTCCAGGACACTCCAACAATATTGCTGACTAAGTCATACATCTCGAAAATTTGGTAACTGAAAATAACTCGTTTGTACGATCAGTTATCAGGACCAGCGGTAAACCCTCTTGTGTAATTTTGTACACAGACGAACAAATAACGGACATTAAGAATCTTCGTTGCTCCGGGCAGACTGTACATGGCTTTGACAAAACTTTTATGCTTTGTAAGATGCATGTAACGGTAACATGTTACAAGCAACTGACGGTAAAACGAGTCAGAACAGGTGAGCCATCAATCTTTCTTGGACCGCTCTTCATTCACGATAATAGCGATTTTGAAACAGACAGTCATTTTTTCCATCTTCTGAAAGTAAAACTTATGGACTCAAATCTTAAGAGCCTTGTAATTGGAAGTGATGATGAGAAGGTTATAGTCAAAAGCAGTACTGCCCGAAGCAACACACATTTTGTGCACACACCATTTACAAGAGGATGTTAGGCATATATTGACAGACGACGCAGTTACCGTGACTGACCGCAACACTATCTTGAAAGAAATTTTTGGGGAAGACGGACTTGTTGACGCTCATGACAGTATTTGCTTTGATGACAAATGTGAAGCTTTAGAAAATCTTTGTGCTGGAATTTCAGAAAAATTTCTTAAGTACTTTCAGGAAAAACTAAAGACAAATATAAACTAAAAGTCAGCAAACCGTTAAAAATCTATCAGATAGACCGCATGTGTTAAAATAATAATTGTGAGTCTATGAACCACGTTCTTAAACAGACAGTTGACTAGACGAAAACGCTCACGGAATTTCTACAACTGACACACGAATTAGTAACTGGACAATTCAGAAGTCTGAAGAATGCTTTAGTAGGCACTGGAGAATTCTGACTTGCCGACAGTCACCAACAATTTCAGTCAACAAAATCAGCATGGATAAAAATGACAGAGCAACAACGCACAAACTTGTACAAATGCTTTAGACGCCACACTGACATAACCACAAAATGCATAACATCTAACACGGTCAGACAAATGCTGTTGTACCAAGGACTAACGGACGAAAACCTGGACAAAGGAAACGAAACATCAATGTGCGAACTGTGACAATTAATGCAAAAAATCTAAACATGAACCAGAGACTTCGTCATTATGTGCTATATTTTATTGTTTTCGGTTTTGTTTATTTTACCTTGTGTAACATGACTTGAAGTCCGATTTTCAAGATGTTCCATAATCTTGAATACTAATGGATTAATTAATTCATCTGTGTGCTCAAATTATTCATTAATTGAAATCTGACACCATATGTATGTAATTAAATGTAATTATTACATTTTACAAAAAATGTTTTTCTTTGCAAAAATGTTTTACCCGAGTTGTCTTTGTCAATCATCATATATCCTAGCTTGTTACAATCGCACTCTTCTCACTCCTGCATATACTATCTTGGATGTTTTTGGTACTTTGCTACTTTTCACTTTCATTCTGTATATGTACATCGATTCGACGTTTATCATACCTATCCAATCACGTAAAGAGTAAATAATTCATATATATTTGAATCAAATTTTATTTTGCTTTTTATAATTATTCAAACAAATACAAACGAAACGAAAGATTAATTTATGAGCTGTGATAAATACTGCTAAAAGATCCAAACCTGATCATTGAAAATACTTCTGTATAGATTTTGTCATAAATTGGCTGTGGTGTGTATAATGTGAATTAGGCAGATGATTGTTATCGGTTGGATTTATTGGAATATATCAATGAAAACAAAAATTATTAACGACAGACTTTCTACTTATTATTTATCATACAAACACTTATTTTTGCAAAGAAGTCAACACTTTCCAAAAAAAAGTCCTTTCTCATTAAAATGCACCTTGTATGCATCATAGTCTTTTGGGAATCTGACATTCAGTCTAATGAATCCAACATTCAACTTCAAAACCAGTTTACTTATTTTCGTGTCTTAGGGCATTAAATAAACTCCTCAATTCCGAATCCTGTATGAATATTGCCCGTTCACATACTTCCAAGAAAACTTCTTAACACCGTTACAATCAACTGTCATATTAACAAAAGTGGCATATAAGTACGTTTCAATATTGCCAAATATTGGGTAACCTTTCAAACAACAATTAAATTAAATGTTATTTATCAAAGACTGTATCATTAAAAGTTGAAGTAAATATATAATGTTATGTCGGAGAGCACTTTCGATTCTTTTCACTTTCATTGTGTATGTACTACTACGATTCCTAGATGATCGTATCTGTCGAATCAAGTACGACCTAGTGACGCCATTTCAAGAATTTAGCTATAACGAGGAAAAAAGTAAATAATTTGTATCAAAATCGCTCCATTCATATATTTTATTTTGTTCTGTAATACTATTCAAACAAAAACAATCATAATTTCTGTGTGTACACCAATATATACACCAAGAACATGTACATACAAGTGAATTTCGGTTTTTCAGTGTATTTCGGTGTTTATAGTAACCCAACTTTTTACCCTTGCTCGCTCTCGCTTTTGAAAAGCTCCTCTCGGGCTACGTGTTGTTAGGCCTGCCGTAACCTTTGATATTTGTTGATCTGGTATGCATGTACTCTGGGTTATCTGGTGAGAAAACACACTTGGTACTGCATTTGGCAGGAGTCGTCTAATGGTCTTAATCCCAAATGGCTCTTTCATTTTATAGGCGGGATCGAAATTGTCTTCTCTGAAGTGGTCACTATATACAACTTGACTATCTCGTCTGTAACTAGTCGGCTTAGTCCAGTCTTTTCTTGTCGTTCGTATCAGCTTAATCCATTGTTTCCTTGAAACAGGATTAGTAGGAAATGAGTGCAAACTCACTCCTTCTCGTGTTGTATTGCTACAATCTCCAACAATACACCTTTTTACCATTTTGTTTCACACACGGCTCCACAGTGGTTCGTTACAAAGAAAATTAGGAGTATCCGTCCATGAATCAAGGGATGGGGGGGGGTCTAACCTGTAACAATATAACACCCTCCATCCCTTGATTCATGGATGGATACTCCTAATTTTCTTTGTAACTAAGCCCTGTGCACAGCTCCACTTGTTGAACTTAACTACAATGAAAATTGGAAAGCTGTGTTCCTACACTGCGTCACTTCCGCTTTGCCTTACGGAAATTACCGAGCGCGAAATCAGCTAGGAGCGTTTTGCCTCCAACGATAAAAAAATCGATGCTCTGTAGTCATTATTTTCATTAATGATGAGGTATATGACACAATACCTATACAAATCGCTTCGTGAAGGTTAACTTTATAATATAAACGAAAGTCGTGAGAGTGCACTAGTAGAACTTTAAATGGGGCGCTATAACCAAACGCGCATACTCTAAATTTATTACAATATTTTGCGCCATGTGTTAGATGTCCCTTTTAGGATGATCTAGGTCTGTGACATATTCATCTCTGGACGGTGTTGACTAAAAGGTACCTCTTCAAAGGGCAATCCGTGACACCATTTCCCATTCTATTTTTTCCAAATTATTTACCTTTACAGTTTTATAACTTAATTTTCAATCTGCACCATATACACAGTGTTGTGATTTCGAGCAGTTAAATATGCATACTGTTACTAGTTTATGCTCTTACAACAGAAAAGAGTTTGTTTGTTTGTTTGTTTGTTGTTGGGCTTAACGCCATTTTTCAGCACACGATAGGCTATACATGGCGGCCAGTATTAATGGTGGAGGAAGAAACCGGGAAATCCCCGGAAAGAACCACCGACCCACGAGAAGCTACTGGCAAGCTTTCTCACATATCCACATTCGCCGAGAAAAGAGTTTGTAAAAAGCTTTGTAAAATTCAAGAAATAATTAATTTTCTTAGAATACAAAGTGAAAATGTAAAAGGAAAAAGAAACTTACGGTATTGTGAAGTAAATCCAAATAATCCTAGCATTCCAGACACAAGTCTGTTCTGGATAAATTTTAGTGGAAATCCAAATTAAATCCAACGATGAAGGTGTTCATGTGTCTGGATGGCTTGTAAAGTGTTGATGTGCCAACAGTCTTTTGTTGAAACACAGTAAACAACCCAAGAAGAAATCATTATTTGAAATCCCAGTATAAATTCAAGTCTCTATTTGCAAGAATGTTATCATTTATATTTCCAGAAAAGAAATAATTTACGTAATACCAAATCATAAACTGTACACAACAATAACTTGATTCTACTCTGATGTGGAAGCACGAATGAATAACTTTTCCAGTAACACGATTATATAATCCTCTACTTGACCTCAGATCACAATTAGCAGTTTCTAAAAAATAAAAACCAACCTATTATTTAATGGAAAATAACCTTCTAGAAACTTCTTAATGTTTACAAAATAAAATGTGAGTCATAATTAGAAAGTCTGTTATTAAAATTATAATATATAGCTTGGACTAAGTCAGGCACGCCAGGTAAATTGTAGGAGAATTCCAATAACCTAGACCCAGACCCAAGTAATGTTTATTTCTATTAATAATGATTCTGATATTAAACTCATACACATAGAAAATATTTTAGCTATGTATTGGTTGTTTACAGAACAAATATGTCAGTAATTTAGGTCAAATAGAAAATAAACTTGATTTTAGACAAGGTGAAGTCCTACATACAATATTACATTACAATAGCTTATAATTAAATAAAACAAATTATGAAAAAAACTAAATAACAAACAATGCAAATTAAATATACATAGCAAAACATACATACATACATACATACATACATACATACATACATACTCAGAAAAGCATGTTAATCAAGCAATAGGTTGCATATATCACGGAAGATAACATACATCCAGCAACACGTACACTACTAACGTGCATAGTTTGTGTTACTTTATACATGTCGCTACGATGATCAACAGTTTTCAAATGACCAATATTTCTCAGCTACCCATCACTGGTTCCAGCTGCTCCTTCCTTTGTATCAAAATAAATAAAAACTCTTGCTTATATGAATAGATTTAGATACAAGTACCGATCGTTTCCCAAACATGACAAGTACCGATTGTTTCCCAATAATGATTGCCCGTCCTTTCCGTCCTAACACTTTACACGACATTTCAAGTAAGAAAGTCAATCCGGCATTTTGATTGGTCAGAATAATTGTTAGTCTGATATTTTGGGAGTCGAAAAAAGTTTTACGACGGAGGGGCTGGATTTAATTAGACTTCACCGTAGCTGCAGGTCTTTGTATGCTTGGTCACATGAGCAACCCAATTCTCTCTCTCTCTCTCTCTCTCTCTCTCTCTCTCTCTCTCTCTCTCTCTATATATATATATATATACAGTCCTGTTACAAGTATCTAGAATCACCTGAGAGTATGTAATGAAGATGCACACATACCTCATTTTTGGACAATACTAGCACCAAATGCAATCGTATGTGTTTGATTTTGCTCAGATAACCAAACAGGATACCGAAAAACCAGTGATGAATTATTTTGTCTTTTAACAAGAGAAAGTTGATGGAGAGTCAAAGAACTTATTTGCATGTAGCACAGTCATCTACCATCTTTATATAGCACAGCCGAGTATAATCTTTATTTTTCAAATGAAGATGTTTCATCATCTGATATTTCAGAGCAAAATTTGTGAAGGTACTTACCTACGCTCTGTGTCAGATATTATCGTAAAGTCGGGGAAACCCCATTCTAAAAACCAATTGAATTATTTGGTGTTATATCTGTGACCACATTAAAGCTGCAGTCTCACTTTCTGCATATTTCGAAAATTCTGAAACACTTCATGCAAATTATATTTGGAAGATAAATGTCTTCGAGATTTTAAAGAATTACGTACAAATGCCGTCCTCTCTTGGGGATTAATGCCAGTTAAGGTCAGCTTTGTTCTTTAAAATATCTATCAACACCAGTAAGATAGACGTATGCGAAAACACGCAAACATTATTGCAGTCTTGGACGCACGGGCAGTCATATCTGTACATCGTTGACAAATACAACAATGACGATGTAGTGAAATGAAACATTCTGTCATCTAGCAGTTAAAATCTATGTTTTTCTTTAAAGAATGATAAGTCCAGTACTAAAAGAAGAAAACCACCTCAGTTTGAGGGGAAATAATGGCATTAGCCTTCAAATCGGCTTTCTTTTCGGTGCTTTTTGTCTGACAGTCATGAACCAGAAATCTGTAATTAAGTTACATTGCCTATCTTTTTAAATATGTATTCATTCCTATACAAAACGCTCCCTCAAATCATTTTCAAGGCAGCACCACAAAGTAAGGGCAATCGGAATACCACTCAACCATTTCCGAAGGATTAATTACTTACCCCGAGCGTTGCAAGTGAACCATTTTCGAAATATTTCTAGAAAAGATAACTCTATCATACCGGTTGTTGTGGTTGCAAATAAAGCCGCTCCTTTAATGGAAGGAGACGTTACTTCCCGCAAAATAATGTATGGAATTAATGTTAGTCTCTCCGCCGAACACTGTCTGAATCTCTTTCGGGTTGACAAATAGACAAGGGATCTTCTGAGGGGTCAAAATCTTGCTAAAAAGTGCATTTATATTGTCCTTCGAATTCATCCCATCGTTTAAGTTTGATTTTAAAGGAGACCTAATTTGTTCTCTCTTGGAAATAGTTTTTATTATTTGATTATTAATGTCCAGTTCCAAGACAGATCGTGATGCACATAAATCATGTACGGAAAAAAACACAAAATTTTCCAGCGTTTTTCGTTTTATTGCAGGTGCTTTCAAGGGCTTGCCGCCATTTAGGAAACAAACTATTAAATACGTAGTCATCATCATCCGTTTTCACATCTATAAAGCTATCGTTTCAATTCAGTGCCTTTTGGTCAGCAACACAAGCCCTCTTACAAGTTTTCAGACATTTTGAACCTCGATCCTGTCCTTAGGCTGAATTTTATAACTTAATTCATGGTTGCGCAGTCCATATGTGCCACTTCTACAACCGTTTGCTATGCTCTCGGTAGATTTTAACAACTTTCTCCAACCAAAACGTTTTCCTCGCCACTGTCGTGGAGATGCCTCGCCTGAAATAAACTTCGAACGATTCCTGCTCCGAACATTTTTATTACGAATATAAAGCGTTTAACATAAGATTCGCAGAATGTGTGAGATATTAGCATCTTGTCTGAAGCATGCGAAGCTAGTTTCGGAATTTTAAATCCCACTTACATGATTGTGACCGCAAAATAACTTACCTAAGATTAGTAAAATATGATAGATTACTATTTGTGCAGTTTCTCCAGAAAAATATCCTTTTTTTATATTAGGCTGAAAGTTAAACGATAATTTCCTCTTTCAATTTGGTGCTTCTGACAAGTGTTATCAATTTCATACCTTACTATTGCTTAAAACGCAATGAATATGCAGAATTTGGATGGTGTTTTACACTTCGAACTACTTCGGCAAGGATACCAAAATGCAACACTTTTTATTTCGAGTTGAATTAACCGAAATTTCTTTTGCTCTTTTTGTGAGTGAAATTGCCAAATTCTTTCAAAAGGTCAAACTTGGTGAAATAGTTAGCATTTCCAGTGTTGTCAATGCAGTCATTAATTCTTCGTATTGGAAATGAATCTGTAGATACTATTCACTTTTGTTATAGTCAATACACATACGGAAAGTATTATCTGCTTTAGACACAAGAATACACTATGAACTACGATTACTTTTACTTGGTTCTAATAAACCTGTCTCCAAAAAATACTGAATTTCTTTTTCAAACATTGCTGCTTGAGAAGATTCATCCCGTAGGGATGTTGTTTCAGAGGTGTAGAATCTACAATCTCAGCGTCATGGTAGATGTTATTTGTTAATATTAGAACATCTGGAAACATGCTCATATGCACATAATATCTGTTTTAATTCACTCTTTACGTGTGGCTGTAGATGTCAAAGTGCCTGGTGCAGATTGTTTAATATTTCTGAATTCTGAAGATTGGTTAAATCACAGTCACTGCAGTCATATTGCGTGCCGTCGTTTAAACCCTCACTGTGTGGAACAGGTAAAATTAAATTTATTAAATGATTAACGGGGTTATCTCTACCAGTATACTTCTTTAATATATTTATACGTTGTTTCTGTTTCCACCTCCAAGGAATAATAACGATGCAATGGAAACCATTGAGTTTCTTTTTCAGCTGTATAAGGACCATAGTATATAACCTGAAGAGGATTTTGTGGTATGGGCAAGATAACTTTTATAGTTATATCATACCTTAATTACATTTTCAACTCAGTAGAGTGAAGATTAGTTCTTACTGCTTTGCAAGTTTTTGAAAATTTATTTTTTTAATCAGTGACTTAGTCAAGAAGATTAATTTCTGATTCTCCAGTTGAAAGAAGTTTCTCTTTTAATAATCTCATTGGACAGCATTTCCAAAAACTTGTTCAAAAGGACTGAAACCTAGTATTCTGGATCGGTTTTCCAAATAACAACCGACAGTAAATAAACATCCCAATCTTTACTGTATCAGAGCAATATGAACGAGTCATATTCATCAAAGTTTGATGAATCTTTCTAAAGACCGTGACTTTCAGGATGATAGGTAGAAGAGTTAAACTGCTGGATGCCTAATTCATGTATAACTTGTTGGAAAATTCCAGACATTAAATTTGACCTATCATCAGACTGGATAGATCTGGAAACGTGTGGAAAAGTCTTTATTAGAGCTTTTACTATGGTTTTTAGTCTTCATATTTGTCAAAGGAATTGCCTCTGGAAATCTTGTGAACGCACACGTTATGGTCAGCAAGTATTGGCTGCATGACATGGTCTTAGGTAAGGGACCGACGCTCTCTACCATTATTCTACTAAATGGTTCGTCAAATGAAGGAATAGGTTGAAGATGTTCCTTATATGCCTTCTGATTGGATTGTCCTACCATGTGACAAGTGACAAGATATACAGGTTTTGGAAACCTAAACTTTCATCTTCGGCCAATAAAAAATGATTCAGATATTGTGATCAGTCTTACTGACTCCTGCATGACCAGCCAAAGGGTTGCATGGGCCAGACAAAAAATGTCCTGTCGATATGACCTAGGAAAGACAATTCATAGCTCACTGACTACTTGTCTCTATTTCCTCATACGAATATCATTTTTCACAAAATAACTGGTACTTGTTTGGCTTCAGTTTCGCTAATAGCCCTCAGAAACAAACAGGAAATCTCAGGATCTTGTTCCTGTTCGACACATGAGTGATTGTCTTTTGTGACCCTGATTTGAATAAAGAGGAGGAGTACTAAAAAGAGGATCACTGTGATCGAAACCTCTTGATTGATCAATAGTAGCAGCAAAGTGACCTCATCGAAATACTGGCAATAAATGTGTCAGCTAAGGAGTAATTTCCCAATTAACATCATTCTCAAGAGCTCGTTTTGCTTTCGCTCTGGTAAGTGAATATGCAGGGTATAAAGCAGGGATTTAATTTTCAATAGGATCAACTATTTCTTTAACGCAAGGCTTGACAGTTACAAATGGATTAACCACGATCTTATTTCCAGCCCGGTCATTGCCTAGTAATAAACGAATACCTTCGATAGGTAAAGAAGTTCCTGTTCTAACTGTCGCATATCTTAAGCCTACGTCTGATGCCAAACTGACAAAATGGAGAGTAACATTTCCAAAGCCGCACTCTACTCCCTGAATAAGAACACTTTCACTAGAAGATTCATCTGAGTTAAATCAAAGTACCTCATTTTAATAGACTCTGAGAAGCACCCGTGTTCCTTAATATTTTAATAGAGATATGCTTGGCAAAGTCACCAATAATTGATATACAACTTTTCGACATGAATAGGTCAACATCTTCCATAATAAAATCAGACTGATTCTATTATCAGTCTGATTCTAATGTATTGCTTTTAATACAAAAACTTGACCTTGACCTTTTTGAAATAAGAGCATTTGGAATAGGTCTGTTTGCTATTTTTCAATCCGTAGCAATCACAAATAACATGCCCTTTGTTCGTAATATCAGTACACGTACGAATAGATAAGGTTTTCTGACCAGTCTTATCAGAAGTTTGATTGATAAAAGTTGTGCTAGATTGAAATTTGGAAGAGGAAGACATATTGACAGATGAAACTTTGTGAGTCAAGGAATAATGATCGGCTGTACGAGTATCATTTTCCACCGTTTCCACCTTTTACTCATCAAGATAGGTCTTGACATCACTATGGACGCAATTCTTGAACTCTTCGATTAATAGGGGTTGTCTGAGGTTATCATAATCTTTATCAACGTTCATGGCTGAGCACCATCTATCAAATAGTCTTTCTTTTTCTCTTGCAAATTCGACGTGGGATTGTCCAGTTTCTTTTCTACAATTACTAAACCTTTGTCGATATGTTTCATGTACCAGCGTATAGTCCTCCAAGATTTATTCCTTAGCCACACCATAATCAGGGCTTTGTTGTACCGACAGTGAAGTGTAGCTTTCACAAGCTTAGCCAGTAAGTACACTTTGCAACAGCAGCGACCAGTGCTCTCTTCTTTCTGGTAATGTCCAAACCTTAACTTGTATGTAGAGGGGGTGGTGGAGTGCTTTCCACCTGCCAGTTCTAATTCTTTTAATTTCCTTTTTTTCTCTCTCTCTCTGTGCATTTCCATCTCCTCTTTGTTCTCTTTCTCCATAAGTATTTACCTCTCTTCTTTTTATGTCTACTTCTCTCTCTCTTCCTTATCTTTTTCTCTCTGAATATTTTTCCCTCTCTTCTTGTCACAGCATTTCTCCTTCCTCTCTCTCTCCCTCTCTTCTTTTATATTTGCCTCTCCTTTTCCTTTTTCTGAATTTGCAATTCCATCATTTCTCCCTGAAGCTGAGGTTCTGATAATTCTAATTCCATCTGTTTTCGTTTTAACTGTAATTTCTTTAATTTTCAATCAAAGTAAGTGATAGACTTACCAATCAAACCCATCGCACTTTGATCCAAAATTTCCTTTCTCGTTAAATATTGTTTTTTTATTTTTTGCTTTATTAAAGATAATTTTACTTCCGAAGCAACATTTCTGGCAAGCTGAAGCAACCCATCCTTTTCACAGAATCTAATCCTTCATGGGTAGGATTTGACAGTACATAAAGATTTCTCAGAGATGTGAAATTAAAATCGTTACCAGAGACAATGAAAATTCAGAAAGAAAGTAAATTAAAATTTGAAAAGTAATTTTAATTTCTCGGAAATTGGTATAACTTTATGGTCATAAACTAAGTAACTGAAAGAAGCAAAAGCAGCAAGTTTTGTAAAACGTGACAATTAAATTATCAAAGTTATAAAATGAAAATGAGGAACTTAAAGTATTATGAAGTGAATCCAAAATAATCCTGAAAAAGTCCTATTAAAGTCTAAAAATATTGAATGTTCAAATTGAATTTCAGATCCTCGAATGTATGTATCACAATGGCATTGTCCAGAACTCCCATGAATAATTCAAAATAGTCAAAGAATAATGTTCTAGTCTAATGAACACATTTGTAATTCTAATTCCAAGAAAAATCTCCTTTCAGATTATCTAAAAAACATTAAACACATCTACAGACTGATTTCAATATATAAAACAAAAATCCTAAAATGGAACCAATTCAAAATAGGAATGAACCTGATTGCTTGGTTCACTCCTTATATAGGCCTTCTAGAGTCTATTACGACTATATGTTGCAATATATCCTATGTGACATCTGTTACTACTCAATATGATATTCAACACACAATACTGTTAAATTCTCACATTGTAACGAGAAAAATAAATTGTTGATTTTACTAAACTTGTTGGTTTCACTTCCTTCTGTTAAAAAAGTTTAAGACTTTGAGTCATAACACCAAGTCTAATCAAAATTTGCCTGGCCATTCAGGAAGATAAGTTGAAAATAGATTTTCTAACTTATTATAAACATTATGATTGCTAAAGAAGCTACATGTGGCCTTCCAGACAGGCAAGTCTATGTGGCCTTACAGACAGGTGAGTCTATGTGGTCTTACAGACAAGCAAGTCTATGTGGCCTTACAGACAGGCAAGTCTATGTGGCCTTACAGACAGGCAAGTCTATGTGGCCTTACAGACAGGTGAGTCTATGTGGCCTTACAGACAGGCAAGTCTATGTGGCCTTACAGACAGACAAGTCTATGTGGCCTTACAGACAGGCAAGTCTATGTGGCCTTACAGATAGGTGAGTCTATGTGGCCTTACAGACCGGCAAGTCTAGGTGGCCTTACAGACAGGCAAGTCTATGTGGCCTTACAGACAGGTGAGTCTATGTGGCCTTACATACAGGTGAGTCTATGTGGCCTTACAGACAGGTGAGCAAAGAACTATTTTGGTTTCACATCTTATTTACATGGAGATAAAAATATGAGATAAAGAACCAAAACCTATATTCATGCTGGAGTCCCCCAGTTAGAAAAATTCTTAGCATTCATACACTTTTAATCACTTCATACAATCATGTTAGTGTAACACAGTGGTCCCAATTCTAATGCCCTGTAACCACAGGACAACTGTAAAAATATATTTTCTAACAGTTGAATCTAAAGTAAAATCTTCAATGCTTAAAGGGTCACATGACATGTTTCTTAAAATTTGTGTTTGTGTGTTAGTTAAAGGAATAATAATTTAAAGTACCGGTTTAGAAGGATAAACTATTACAGTATTAGTGTAAAATGTTTTCTGAAAAATTGCATGGCACTGTTTATTTGTCACATTAGTTACAAAAATAATAATTATAAATATACAACTGGGTCTGAAAAAAATTGCATGGATTTATTGGTATGGCACTATTTTTAATTATCATTTTTCATATGACAATTGATAATAAGCACAGTTACGCTGAAGTTTAACCCCTTTCAAATTGATTTGGGAAGAATGCAGCAAACACTTGATTCTGTTTTCTGACAACAAAAGCACATATAATCCATTTGGGGATTTTAAAAATATTAAACTTACAAAGAAAGTTGGCTTTTGATGTTTAAGTAAAATGAAAAATGACCTTCAAAGTTATTGATAACGTAAATTTGAATAATGTTTTCACTCTGAGTTTAAACCAGTGTAAGATTTTTTATTTGCAATTACTTCATATACAATTCAAGTATTCATGAAATATGGACAAACAAGGTACTGTAAAAGACATTTTCAAAGTAAAAAGGCAACATTTGTAATCCTCATTTAAGCTTTGCAAAGCCACATCTATCCTTTCAGTGATCAAGTAAACATGTATGTCAATAGTTAAATTGTTTGTCAATAGCTAAATCATGAGTGGTAAAGGATCAGCTAAAAAACACAAGCTTGTGTTAATGTACTTGTAGTTGATAAAGATTTTAATTCATACATCTAAATTCTAACATCTGAAGATGAACTCTTCCATCTACATTTCCATTGGACACAAATAGTTTTCCAACTGCAAATACATGGCAAGCTTATCTGTGGAGGAGGTATCTTGGAACTTCAACAGGTACTTCTCCAATTGATTTCTTTTCTTCAAATGCAATTGTAAATAAATTCTGCTTCTTGACCTTGCTTGTCTTAAAAAGACTGATTATGTCTGTGCTTTGCTAAAGCCTCCTTTGTTTATATGTTTATGAGACCACCCCCACCCCACCCCAATCAGATTCATTACTACTTCAGTATATCCATAAAAAGCCAAATTACTTTATCCATTTTCTTTAAGTACAGTATTTTATAATTTAAATAATTGTACTGGCCTGCCATTTTATCATGTGTTTGTCCAAAATTGCAGCTGCATTCTACTTTTAGATACGAGGTAGTGATTCGTGACATCACATAATGGCCACTGTTAAACAACTTTATAGACCTTGCAAACTCTGATAGTATAAGCCCTTCATTTGGGGTGTAAATTTGTGTACCATATTAAAATGATTAATGCTCATGCGTGTCGTATGTTGATATTAAATAGTATTTAAATTGGATTTCTTTTGTTTGTCTAATTGAAAAAGAAGTATGGTGTCCATGACACCAATCTCATGCTTTATTTTATCTGTTGCATATGAATTTGCAGAAATGCAAGCATCAGTGATCTCTTAACTTTATAAAGAATGTCAGGTTACATAATTAAAAATATTATTATTTTTATTTTTAAAGGCCAACATGCCTAACCACATTTTTTTTCAGCAATAAACATGGGTATATGTATTTTTTCCCCAAGTAATCAATTCCCATCACTAGTAAATGGCATTGAATGTATTGCATATTATTTGAAAAGTTTACTTTTTTTTTTTAAATTTAGGGTTGAAACAAGATGCAAATCCACAGTCACCAAAACCACCAAAAAAGGCTAAGACAATAGCAACAAAATAGACCACCAAGATGGCAACACTAAAACAGACCAAGACAATAACACCAAAAAAGTCCAAGGTCAGATAAAGATGCCGCAATTTCAGACTTTCTATAAACTTTATAAGCAACAAGCATTGTGTCATATCTTTATGGGTCGATTACAGTATAATGAAATTAAATAAGATAGTAATTCTGAATAATTTTAAAAATATCTTTAAAGGGGTGTATCAGGATCTTTTAATTTTATTGATTGCATACATTAGTTTGAACTCGTAAGCCATTGAGCCAGGAACAGAATATAATCTTGACTCTATTTGTTATCAACAATTTAGAATGATGGTCCCAAATTCAAAAAACAGTTCATTATAGAAATATAGCTTTTTAAGGGTTAATACCTTGTTTTCAGAACTAAAGGATTCCAAACATGATTTGTAAATTTAAGGCTGCCAATAACAGTTATGTTATATGTGTACAATTTGTTTTATTAATTCATCACATTTTATATTTTCAACCAGTGTTTTTTTTTTGCAGGACTGATCCAAAACAAATGGCAGAGTATCAAAGAGGTGATGATAAACAAGAAAATCGGTGAAGTGCTAAAACCATCAAGAAACCAGAATACAAAAGGATGGATTTTCAAAATTAAATGGACAATTTGGCACTGAAGGAACCTTATGGGCGTTCTTGATATTTGGACCTTTTTAAATTTTATTTGTACGTGTTGAACAAATTAAAAATAAAATGTATTCTTATATTCTGTAATATTTACTTCAATTCTTGGTCTGATGTTTTATGCCAGGAAGGTGTCCGAGGAATCCTTGGACAATATGTCTGTGGAATCCTCAGATGATGTGGTCTAGGAAACCTCAGACGATGTGTAATAGGAACCCTCGGACGATATGTCCGAGGAATTCTCAGAATGCTTGTAAACCTCAGACAATATGTCTGAGGATTCCTAGGAAACCATGAAGTATTGCTTACAAAAAACCATGGAAGTCCGAGGTCAACCTCGGACATTGAGAATAAAAGCCTTGGACATTGGTATAAAAAAATTTTGTTCTTGGACTATTACCTCGGAAAATCAGCAACCAATACTCCGAGGTTTTTCATAGGAAAATTTGTCCACGGTTTCCTGGGAAAACTTGGAATATGTACAGCCGGGTCCTTGTGAAATGTCACAAGAAGTTTTGAGTGGATATTATTTGACACTCATTTCAAGCAAAGTATATTGATGGCAGTGATGACTCTCCCATGAAGTATGAACCCTATTCCACAACAATCTAATTTGCAGCATCCCATCTCTTGTACATTTGATCACTGTTGTTACGTTGACATGCTAAGGGCCTCTCTTTCCTATGTTGGCATCTGCTGGGTCTATCTTTCACTTTGAAACCAAAAAGTGTTTCAAAATCAAAATTAAGCACCTTCATTTTTATTCAACTTTATTCATGAATTCAGATTTTTCTTATTACATCTGTTTCTTAAACAGGATTATATTAGTCTGAAGGCATGGTATATTCTTGAAACCAGGTCAATGTGATGAAACAAATGGTTGTACATGTGCTGCGTATGTATGGACCGAGCAGCAGAGATGTAAATTGCCATAATTTTTCATCTCTACACACTACTGATGTGAGTCGTGCTTTGTCTTGCAAATGGATAGCAAGTAAAATAATAAAAACTGCTTTCCTGTACAGAGGAAATTTTAATTTTAAAGCAGTGTAAGACATATAAGCTATGCTACCTGGCCTTCACAAATTTTGGGCAGTATTCTAATTCCTGCTTTTTTTGTATCAACCAAAATGACTTGATGATCAAGGAGAGGCATTCCATGCAGTGAGATAGATATTTCTTGGATTGCAGCCATTTTATTGTGTGCATAATCCAATTTTATTTAAGTTGACAGGAAAAAAAAGTCCCACAAAGTAACCAATGGCTAGAAAAATAATTTATTGGATCAATAGGACAGTGACATTTCTCCATAAACACATATCTTGTACCATTTTTTTTTTACTTTCTCCCTTTATTGAAATATTACCCTCAAAACAAATCACAAATCACACATGTGTACAAACACACTGACAATAACCTCTCATAAATGAGCAAATATCACAACAGAAGCGAGGTACCATACACCTGGTGGAAAGTCAATAATAATAACAATAAAAATAATAATATTAACACCATTTCAACACACTTTTTGACCTCTATAATACTGTTGTTATTAATGATTTAGTCTTTTATAGATGTATGGGTAGTACATAATACGGCTATTTTGATAGATATGAGTGGCTCCACTGCATACTTGAACAATCAAGAACAAAACAATCTGAAGAAATAAATTACAAAATAAAATTCAACTTCAACTGCCATATCTTTAGGCATAAAAAATTTTGTAGATCATGGGACATATATTAAGCTAATAGCTCCATAATAACCAGTAAATAGCTCACCTTAGTTTTTGTACTCTCCAGAAGCCATTGTAAATACTAATTACCATTCTGAAAACAAATTTAAGATTAATCTTCACAATGAAAAGTTGGCCCTGGTGACAAGGCATTAAAGATTGAGCACAAAAAACCCCATTTTTTCCTTTGATACCAAAGTAGTGTAAAAAATTGTAGTTAAAATCTGGCTTAGAGCCATTATCATTGTCCACTCCTATTTGCCAGATTTTACTGGGTGAGAGTCACAGGCTTTGAATATCCTAGGAGTTACAACCTGTGTTACTGTCATGCATCAGTAATTAAGCTGATTACTTGGAGTATCACATGAAATGCATGCATGCTGTAGTCCACTCTTCTTATGATCATTCACATGTACAATACACAGTTAACTTGTTGAGGGTAAACTAACCCAATATACAATGCATAGTCATAATATGGACAGTTAACTAGCGAATAAATATATTTATTATTACTTCCAACTGCACTGGTCAGAAAGGGTCATCTATGTAAATGCATATAATGAACATATGTTACTAAGACAAAATGTCACAGTGACTTTTGGTTGTACGGATGTACTACTGAGATGCAAGCAAATCACAAGTTTCATGATTTAAACACAAAACCACAGATTAAATCAACTTGAAATAAAAAACTCAAGAAATTTAATAATGAATGAAATACAGGTCACAATGACCACATTTTGCATTAATAGCACAGTACTTGTCAAGACAGATCTCACAAGGTCTGAAGATTCTATACAAGACAGACAGAATGAATAACCCATTTCAATATGACCATCTGTTTTGGAGACGTAGTGATAAAAAGATTTCAAAATGGACACAATACTGGCCATACTGGCTGTTCAAGGGGCACCATTTCCATTTAGGACCAACTAGACATCATAATACGTCTTTTAGTGAGAGTTCCATTTCAGGAAGATAATCTATTCGGGAGTAGTACAAGGTTTTCAAGAAGGCCACCATAGTGGACATATTAGATATCAGATCATTTTTATCTAAGGCCAACTGGACATTAGAAAAAATCCATGGTAGACCTGCTGTATGTCTGATTGGCACCATTTTTTCTAAGACAAATGGGACATTATAACAAGATTTTCATGATGACCATCATGGTAGCCAGATTGAAAGTGAGACTGGCATCATTTTCAGTTAGGGTCGACTAGACATCATATGAGGTCCTTTAGTAAAAACTTCATGTCAATATGACCATCTGTCCTGAAGAAGCAGTGGTAACAAGATTTTCAAGATGGCTGCGATGGTGTCCATTTTGGATGTTAGATTGGCACCATTTTAATTTAGGATCAACTAGACATCACAGGAAGTCTTTCAGTGAAAAGCCCATTATGACCATCTGTTCAGTAGGAGTAGCAATAACATCATTTTCATGATGACCACACTGAGATTATAATGGCTGTCAAAGCAGCGCTATTTAAGAAAGGACCACTAGACCTTGGGATGAATGTGTGTTTACAATTTCAAGGCAATCTTCAAATGCAGTTTTGGAGGAAAAATGATAAAACATTTGCACTATAGGATGAACATGGATGGAAAACAGTCTTCAGAACAATAAACTGCTTGGCTGTTCTGAAATAGTTTTAAGTTTGCTAGTGAAATCAATCCAGATGCAAAATATTTTATACTGCATGTCTTGGAAAACATTTCTACAAAGTTTTGACCAAAACTGATTCAATTTTTGTTTAGAAGTTAAAAACAGCATACACTGATGGACGGGCGACTGCTGGATAAAAACTGATATGACACTTAAATATTTCACACTGCATCAAAAATAGTCATGAACAGTAAACAATGATGACAATTTCCTAACATATCTTGTATATACAACTAAAATATTTCTTGGGAAAATCAAATTTACAGTAATTTACCCAATTTTAAATGACAAAAATCAAATTTTTTTATAGTGTCACCATCATCCTTGACAGAGCTAGTAAGTCAAAACTTCAACTTGTTCTTCCTGGTAAACCAATAGCACTGGATATGACAAATGAAAATTTTCTTTTCAATTTAAGGAAAATAAACCCAGGTTTCTTTTATAAATTCCTCTTAACATGTGACCACATTCTGGTCAAGCCTGCCTTATTTGTAGCAAAGCAAACAATATTAAAACAGAAGTTAATCTAAAACTTTAACATTGAGGCAAATCAAAAACTGTAACATTGTGGCCAATCAAAAATGTTAACATTGAGTTTAATTGAAAACTTTAACACTGAGGCCAATCTAGGGTGTGGACAGACAATTTGGACTGATATGCACATTGATGCCAAAAGTGAACAAAATGTCCAGATTACACCAAGGTGGGACTATACAAAAATCATGATGAAAGAAATCATGTCACATAAAGCAAAATAAGAACAACTTTGTCATGAAAAGATCTGTGACCAAGACTTTGCAGTATGACAATGTTACTGAGTGTGACTAAAGGGAACACAAACAAAGGTGAGAAAAGTGGAATACTATAAAACATGTACATATGTACAAAATCTGGCAACATCTGCATGAATTATGAAACTTTCTTTGAATTACGGTAGTATAGGTTAAAAACTAAAACATTCAATGTAACATAAATACAAGATGTAGAGTGAAATCTGATGTTTGGCCTGTTAACAAGTCTACTGTTGATGTGAAAGTTTTATTTTGCAAACTCAATATTTTATACATAAAAAGCATCAAATTTTTTCAACCACAGATGTTGTACAATTCATGCAAATGTTCAGACCTTTACTGCATAGTATAGCAAAAATGCATTATCTGTAGTTGCTTCTCCTGTAAATAAATGCACAATAATTTTGTATCTTTATGTAAAAAGATCTAAAGTAGGATTAGTTTGTCTGCTATAGAACTGACAAATCACCATGCTCGATCTACTGACCACCAGCTATAAATCATTGCTAAGTCCACATTCAAATGGATACTGACTAGCAGCTGTCAATCATTGCTGAATCTACATTCAAATGGATACTGACAGGAACAGCTGTCAATCATTGCTGATTCAAACAGAATGCCGTACACTCTCAAGCTGCTGTGTGATTTATTATGTACTGTATATACACATGTCGAATCCAACTGCTTACAACATAGACCATGATGGGCTGGAGCATTATGGATGGCAGATTGGGGTCTGTGCATAACATTTGAAGTGTCAAACTCTTACGTGGTCTGGTTCAATGATGGTCACCTGTTGACCTACTTGACTATATAACATGTACAAATTCAAACTTATGACTTCACTGTCCCCCATCCAATTCTTAAATTTTTTTTTACTTCTTTAATTTGATAATAAATTTCATGCTAATTAAAGCATGATTACTTCTAATTTGGGGATCTGTCAATTAAGCATATCAATTATATCTTTCAGAAAAACATGGCCACATTGACTCCCATCATTTCTCTAATAAGTACCATTAACATGTAAATAATTAATAATCTGAGTGAATGTGAGTACATTTTATGATATATTTGTGGTGAATGTTGCCACTCTCCATTATCATCTTTAATTTGTGTACTTTCAAATTTTTTATACACTATCAATACATAATGTAATGTTTTGCTTTAAATTTTTTTTTTTAATATACATTTCCATTCTAAAGAATCTTTTGGTCCTGTTATATATTTGCAATATTTCTTACACAAGAATGAGATTAAATTATATACACAATTTTACCGGTAATTATCCATATATCTGCAAAAGTTAAAAGAATGTGCAAAAATTGACAAACAATATCATAATTTTTTTTTCAATGAAAAGAAGACAGAAATGTAAGTAAGTGTAATCATATACAGTAATACCATTCACCAAACAATTCACACGCCAACCATCTAAACAACAAAAAAAAAAAAAATTCCCATAATAACCTAAGCATACACACCAAATTTAACTCCAATATCATGCAACAAAATAACAGTGGCAAATTTATGTATCTGGGACTACAATGAAGGTGGACAGACCTCTTGGTTCTCTGCCCAAATGTCTAGCATATATAAAGAATAAACCAATCAGAGAATGGGATCAATTATTGAAAAGACTAATTAACAATAATTAAATGTACCTATGTAATGCACCTGTGACTTTTCAATCATTTTAGTTGAAATACAGAGTAAATTAACATTTCACTATCTTGTAAGTTATTGGTCCAAATTTTATCGAGTTTGGAAACTTAAACTAAAACTGATGCAGGCTAAAAATCTTCTCAGTAATGAAAAATGTAATAAAGCAGAAATAAATATTCAAATAAGATTGGCCTGGTCATCTGACTTTATCATGGAGGTCAAATGGAAACTCCGCTGATTTGCCAGATATCACCCACTTCCTACTGATATGCAAATGAGCTTGCCAATGGTCTATGTAGCACTGATATCCAAGAAACAGCAAGAGAGACTGTGCCATTAGGAAAAAATATGTCTTTCCAAAATTTTGGTTTATTTTTGTTTACTTATTTGTAACTGATGCAACCCTGATATCTTCTGCAGAATGACGTTTTGTATTTACCCATATCAAATTAAGTCTAAAAACCAAACTATACATTTCATTCTTCAAAAAATAGCTGCTGCATTATTTTTTTTTATTTGTCTGGAGTCCAAGAATATTATCTTTATAAAAAAGGTACTAAAGAACTATTTTTTTTAAAATAAAAAAAAATTCTGCTTCATTATTCAAAATATGTTGCTTCTGAGGTTCCTATAAATGAAACTAATTTATTGTAACAGACCTTTTTTCAAATAAAATGCTGGTTTTTATCTTCCCTTACAGTGATTAAATAGTAAAGCTGGGTGTTTACAAAATATGTAACAAAAACAAGCTTATCCTTGCCCCCAAGAGCTCCTGCTGTTCCTTTGATCTTGTGTGCTAGGTGTCCTTATTTACATATCCCTGTGTATGTTAGTCCCACCTATGAACACATGACTAATATCTAACAGCAAATATGTAACAGACATCAACATACTGCAAAACAGTAACACAAACAATATAATAGTATGACTTATTGACGGTCATGATGCAGATGTAGTATTTTTAACACACACACACACACACACACACACACACACACACACTTATATTTAACCTTTAAGAACCATAAGTACATAGTACTCAATCATATCACAGATTATTATGGATTCAGAAAAAAATGAAAAAATCCAGATCTTAAGGTTGTGCAATGGATATTACTGTCAAAGGGAGATAATCACAGAAGTCACTGTTAAAGAACCAGGCTTAAACAAGTAGACTTGGTTGCAAGCAATTTACCTTTTCTAAAGTATCTTAAGCAAATTTATTTTTACCACTGATAAATATTTAGAGAAAAACCCCTAAAAGTAATATTCATGGGATTTAAGTTAAACTGAATTTTAAAATTTTAGGTTATTTTTATGTGCTTTCAAAGGTTTTAAATATTTTTGTGGTTTAAGGTAATCAACAGTTACAAGATTATCCCAACAGTCAGCATAACATTTATTACAAATCTGATAAAGTATACTTTGAGTTTGTTCACAAATGTAATGAAAAAAAGGATAAAGTGAACATAAATAAATAATTAAAATGACCAGATGTCTTTAATTTGCATAGTTCATGCACCTTCTAGACTACTAGGATAACCTAACAAAAAGCCATGTGAAAAAAAAACATTTTTTCTGGTGTCTGGGTAGAGTCGTTCACCATTTTTCAAAATGTTTAGGTTTTTGTTATTTATTTAGGTTACCTTCAGTTTTTTTAAGTTTTTGTTCTATAGATTTTCAAGCTCAAAATGAAATTTTAGGATTTTCAAGGTTTTTATTCAAATTTATTTAAGATGCCTTCAGAGATAAATGAGCAAAATCCATCATAATTATGCACCAGTGTGGAACTGAAAATCTTGCACATTTTATTATTTCTCTGTCATTTCTGTATAAAATGATATGATTCTATTCATAATGGTGAATGGACTGAACCATGCTGCTCCATGACCTAGGAAAGTTGATGTTAATTTCAGGTCCACGGGTGCACTAATGTTCAGTTTATAGAATCACTGATGTTTATTGTGTAGGACAGGAACAGTCATATCTTGAGGTTGTCATTATTTGATACACTACTGATGTACAGTCAAGGATTATTCTTCCCATAATCGTGACTCAAAAATATTTGGTTTATTAAAAAAAAACAACAGTATCCAACTGGTAAAGATCAAACATTAAACAGATAAAAATATATAAATTTTCTTAACGTTTATAACAAGTGTGTAATATCTGGAAAATGCCAAATAACTGGAAATGTGGTTAACTTATTACTCAGTGGGAGATAAATAGCAGTCAATCCTGTACATGACAAAGTCATATAAACAAATGGTATCATACAATCAAGCCATGTAGTGATGCACCAGTCACAGTGCTATTTAGGTATGTAAGACAACAGTCTGGTGCTCTACACTGGAAATCACTGAAAAACACAGTAAATTAAGAAAGATATGTCCCACAATGCATATTTTTGTGATCTCATAAATGCAAAGGAACAAAAGGAAATTATAATCCTATGCATTCTTACACAGGCAATATAATTTCTGCATATGAAAATGATTAACTGAATATATGACCAAAAACTGACCAATTTTGAACTTCATTTAAATTTATGCTCAGTTACATGCACAATATAAATTTGTCTCGCTGAGAAGAACATTTTCTTATCATCATGTCATCATTTAATGATACATTACAACTGCTAGGTAGTTATACCTTTACAGCGGTATCTCTGTTTTTAGATTTCTGCCTTTTAGTCAAGAATTTTAAAGAGAAAGAAGCATCAGTATATTTCATGACCAACTGAGATTATACTTTTCTCTCTCTCGTGCTTTCAAACACAAGTTGAAACAAGTGCAAAGTCCCAGAATAGAATTACATGAAGTATGTTAATGTAGTTCATATTAATTCTACTTCTCATTAATAAGACATAAATATTGCCCTTCTTTGGTAGATCTTAATTATGCAACATGTCAGGGTCACTCTGTTACTAGTTCCTGCTGATAAGTACCTGTCCATCAAACCTGTTGCAGTAGCCACCTGTCTGTAAACATTAAGTATATTAGGCTTCCTTTACTGACAATCATTTTAATACATTTTCAACTGCATATAAGTATCACTTGTTCATATAAATTTTCAAGATGTTCTCTTGGAGGTTGACAAACATAGATTTGACTGTTAGCCTGAAAATCGTATCAGTTCCAATAATTATTTAATAATCTTCCATAGCTAAGATTTCTTGAAAGACAGCATATATACTTATTTGCAACAGGTTTGTAGAAAATGTGCACATAGTGATTTGATAATATAAACAGTCATGTACCTGGACTGATAAAATGAAATATGTAATACTTAACTACCTACATCATGCAGCAATTTGTTGGCTGAAAGAAATAATGCCAATGTAGAGACTAGCAGCATGAAGTTTCACCTCCAGTTTCTAGCAATCATAAGCAATGTAAATGCTATATGTGTATCGAATACCATATAACTGTAGGCAATTAAGATATATTTGGGATGAACATCTTTTCCAATAATTTCTACGATTGCAAAATGATATATACAGGCTATCAAAAAAGGCTTCGAGGAGAAACACAAATTCACTGTAGTTGGAAATATTGACTCACATAGTGAGCATACTAGATAAGTAAGTAACATAAAACATTACTGTAAACAAGACTTTTTCATGGCCTGGATGTCAACACAAAATATCCAATGCAATATGGTCAATACACAACTGCATACAATTCTTTGAGATAACATTTGATCTAATGGAGATACATACAATAATCTGATGATAATGCATTCTAAATGCATTCATCACATTAAATTATTTGCTGATAATGGATTGAATAACTTGCTGACAATGCATACGTCATTGCTGACAACGCATACATCATTGCTGACAAAGCATACATCAATGCTGACAATGCATACATCATTGCTGACAATGCATATATCATTGCTTACAATGCATATATCAATTCTGACAAAGCATACATCAATGCTGACAATGCACACATCATTGCTGATAATGCATGTGTCTAATATCTAACAATAACACCACACAAATGAGGTCACAGTGCCATACAAGGCAAAATCCTAATGGCAGTCAAATGAATTTAGTTCAGTGTTTTCTAACGGTTTAATGAATAACACCATCAACCACTGTCATGTAATAAATGGAACAATACATACATGTTCATTTCATATGATATATATATATGTAATTCATGGTCTAATTTCAACCTTCTGCTGACCAATAATTGAAAATTTAATGAGAAATGCACATTATCATAAACTTCTATATCTTTAATATATTTTGACAATTTTCAAGAAAGTTTTCAAATGAACATAAAGAAACATTAAGTATTATTTCCTGACTTAACCAATAATGCACCGAATGTCCATGGGACTAGATAAAAGTCAGTGTCACCATGAAGCACTATCTATTAGACATAGCACCTGGTCTTTAAGGTTTGAGTGAAGAACCCTCAACATTATCAGTAAATGTCTGCAGGTTGCATTAATGGCAGCTGCTTCCATCACAAGTGTGCATCTAGAATATCAAGCGTTTTGCCAGACCACCTGAAAAGAATAAAAGTTCATAATTTACTACACTTTCTCAAAGAACTTTGCATTTTGATTGGGATTTTAAAAATATTTGCATTTAGGAATCTGTTGACATGGACAATTAGAAACATCACATTTAATAAAACTGTCTCCAAAGATTTTGCACTTAAACCTTGTTCTTCATTAGGGGAATAAATATTTCTATCATTATTTTGATGAAATCTATGACTCGTTTGTTACCTAAAATTATTCCTACAACCCATAATTAGCAAAAACTGTATGCAAAATTAGGCAATACGGCAATTAATTCAAATGATGTAAACTGAAATAATGACTGAATGAGAGCATGACAAAAATGGAAAATGAAGACTGCAATGTTCTACTTCTTGATACTTACAAACAAACAAATACAATTTTTGATTATTTAAACTTTCAGTAAGTTTTATCTAAGATGTTAAAAAGGTACTCTGAAGTTTAAAAAAGTTCTAACCTAACTGCAAAGGCTTCTGACTGGCTGAATGTCAAAACTTGCAGCAAACAATTGATGTGACATACTGAATGAAATTGATGCAACTGTGAAGTCATAATAGTCCCTAGGGTGGAATGCCAATAAGAATTAAACGGCATGCTGGGTGGGGTTATTTTTCAAAGTGTGTTTTAATGGTGATATGCTTCAAATCAGGATTTGAGGATGATAATTGGGGCTTAACTCTTGTAACTGTTTTAATAGCTCCAATGATGTGGTGAAGTCAGATTCAATTTGCAACATTAAAACCACCTGAATGTTCACAGAACATCAAATACAAGGTTTTTATTTGGCCCTGAAGTTGTTATTTGCATTACAAGTTAAGCATATAACTTAAATGCAGATAACTCTAGCTACAATGACATTCATTACAATCAAATATTTAGGTTCAGACAGAAAATCAACATGTTCATTGATAAAACTGATCATGTTCAGCCTTTAACTCCAAAGGAATTTACCCATAACAAACATGTATATCTACCCATAACAAACATGTACATCTACCCATAACAAACATATATATCTACCCATAACAAACATGTATATCTACCCATAACAAACATGTACATCTACCCATAACAAACATATATATCTACCCATAACAAACATGTATATCTACCCATAACAACATGTATATCTACCCATAACAAACATGTACATCTACCCATAACAAACATGTATATCTACCCATAACAAACATGTATATCTACCCATAACAAACATGCATATTTCCTTAACATATTATTCCTATGACAATGTTTTCTTTCTGTGTGATATTAATTTTGCATGAAAATATACCTGTGTGATATTAATTTTGCATGACAATATACCTGTGTGATATTAATTTTGCATGACAATATACCTGAGAACAGTATGTAAACATCTTATCAGCAGATGAATGAAATCTGAATGTAGATAAAAAACTAATTATAGATTTATATTTGGGTTCATTATTCTCAGTTATACAAGCTAGTATAAAAAAGATTAGTCAAGGACATTAATTCAGCCCAACATTTATACAATGACAGATGTACTATAACATAATCACTGGAATGATATCTGGCATTTAATGGTTGTTTTAACACTAGTTAACTGTAAAGTTACATGTCTGCACAAAATGGAATGATACTTGGCATTCAGTGGTTATTGTGACATTAATTAACTGTACAAAGATACCAGTCTGCACAAAATGGAATGATACTTGGCATTCAATGGTTATTGTGATACTTGGCATTCAATGGTTATTGTGACAAGAGTCAACTGTATAATGATAACACTCTGCACAAAATGGAATAATACATGACATTCAATACATGCAGTACACACCTGTTTCTGTCTGAAGTTTTCTCTTGAGAGTTGGTTTCTCCTTGTCTACAATTTTATTGGATCCAGGCATGGGTAGCTGAGGGCCTGGTGTAGGGGCAGGCTTGTTACTAAAATATTGCATTTTAAGGGCCTGAAAATGAAATAAATATTATAGCTTGCAGTTAATATTGGACTTTTGATTAAAATGTTTTTTTTTTTTTATAATACTTATCTAGTCATAATACCTGAGGAAAACATCCACTAAGAGGAAATAAACAGTGGGAAGTTTGATTAAATGAAGACAAAATTTGTCTGAAATACACATGAATACTGACAACTTAAATTTGTGCATATGTAGTTAAACTGGCATTGACTGTGGTCTACCTGAGACAACTATCATCTTGATACCAAGTGAATGAGGCTACTCACTGGGAAATGAAAACATGTCAACAAGTCTTTGTGAGATATCCCACACTCAATTAACCTGATGGCCAGATATCGAGTTTCAAAAGATTGGAATTTAATTTGCATTTTACGCTGTTGTTGGTAACTATCAAAAGAATATAACTACCTTTTTCCTGCACAAAGGAAACTTTCTCAAAACAAAAAATGTGTTCCAAGTGAATGAGGCTACTCACTGGGAAATGAAAACATGTCAACAAGTCTTTGTGAGATATCCCACACTCAATTAACCTGATGGCCAGATATCTAGTTTCAAAAGATTGGAATTTAATTTGCATTTTATGCTGTTGTTGGTAACTATCAAAAGAATATAACTACCTTTTTCCTGCACAAAGGAAACTTTCTCGAAACAAAAAATGTGTTCCAATCATGCTGGAAAATGCAATAATTGATCAGATTTCATTGCTTTAATTCAAGTCTGGTGATGAAGAGTGCATGTGTTATTGAAGTCACCACAAAAGGCCACCTCTGGGGATGAAACAAATTCCCATTTTTTTTTTTGCGGCAGCTACATTAAAGAATTGTAGAACAAATTATGGGTCAAAACTGGCAGCTTGTCAGCAAAAACAATTAAAAAGAAAGGATTTGTTCAATAATTTGGGACCTTGGGCTTCTACTGACATATATTTTTTATCTTGACACTGATATAGCCATGACAAATTTTATAGTAACAACAGACCATGGGACTGGAACTTTGCATTTTCGTTAACATTGGCAGCTTGTCAACACAAGCGATGTCAATATAAGTGGGTAGGACTATTAAATCTTTTGTTTGCTCCTCTCTTAATCAAATTTGCTAAACCTTTGCAATAGTTCTCTCTCTCTCTCTCTCTCTCGATTTGTATATTTATATAGTGATACTTGTGTCCAAACTTTGCAAAGAGGTGGATCCAGGACCTGAACCCTGGCATCTCTCTCTCATTAATTGCTTATTTAATTAACTAAATAATTATATGTTGTTTTTCTAATATAAAGTTTCATGTCATTTAATAAACAAATTTTATTATCTTGTGTTTTTGATGTACCTGAATTGTTGTAAAATAAATGTCATCATTGGCTCATCTTTACATGTTTTGGGAAAGGACCTAGATGTGTTGGACCACTCGCATCCAAACCCATATTGTTTGTAAAATAAATGTCATCTTTGGCTCATTTTTATGTTTTGGGAAAGGACTTAGATGAGTTGGACAACTCATGTCCAAAACCCATATTGTTTAGTAAAATGACAATAAAATGTTTTTAAAAAAATAAACGTATCTGTCAAGGATTGATGTCCTGAAATTATTATTTCCAAGTGTGGAGGAAATTTCTTTGCCAGTTTTACACACTAACTGCAAAGTATCCCATTTTTTTTTCATTTTAGGCACATCATCACCAACATCGTCTGATAAGTGATTATCGTGAGGATTTGTTTGTTCATTGTCACTGTGCCTATTAACAGAAACATCTGCACTCAGACTGCTTAGAAGTATCACTGCTAAAATATGAAAAAGTGCCAGAGTTTAATTGGTTTTGCCATTTAACACACTGTACTGCCAAACTGGCCTCAGCATCTAACATGTGCTCTCCTGACTTTTCTTGGTAACCAATCAGAAATGAGTTAATGACATAAAGGAAATACATCACATGATTCACAACTACACAAGGACAATATATCGGCTGAGAGTGATAACCAGGATTTTAAGATTTAAAAAAAATAAAAAATAAAAAGAATAGAACAATCTTCAAAAAGAAATTGCACAATTCTTAATTTTTGTGTGACTTTATCAACATAGAATTGAAAATTTGGGGTAAATCTTACATTTGGGGGGATTTTCAAAAATTGCAAGACCTAGGTGCAACCTGTATATATAAATTATTTCACTCCCAGACACTGGATATTTATACATTTTTGATGGACTTGTCCATCCTATCAAGAAAGCACACACATCAGTCTTATCTGTCACTGAATGGTGCATGTGTGGGACATCTATCCTGTTTATTTGCCGTACAAGGTTTTATTCATAGTAACACGTTTAAAATAATATTCATAGTTACACCTCTGAAATAAGGAACCTTGAAAACCCACTGTAACCAATATGTTGATGTAATACCTTCTTTAAATGGTAATGTCATGAGTTGAATTATAACATGTTGATGTAATACCTACTTCAAATGATAATACCTAATTCTAATGATAATGACATGGGTTGAAATACCAATATTAATGTAATACCTACTTCTAAGGTTATTGACATGGGTTGAAGTACCAATATATTGATATAACACTTACTTCTAATCGTAATGACATGGGTTGAAGTACCAATATATTGATGCAACACTTACTTCTAATCGTAATGACGTTGGTTGAGGTACCAATATATTGAAGTAATACTTACTTCTAATCATAATGACATGGGTTGAAGTAATCGTAATGACATGGGTTGAAGTACCAATATATTGATTTAACACTAACTTCTAATCATAATGACATGGGTTGAAGTACCAATATATTGATGTAACACTTACTTCTAATTGTAATGACATGGATTGAAGTACCAATATACTGATGTAAAACTTACTTCTAATCATAATGACATGGGTTGAAGTACCAATATATTGATGCAACACTTACTTCTAATTGTAATGACATGGGCTGAAGTACCAATATATTGATGCAACACTTAATTCTAATCGTAATGACATGGGTTGAAGTAATTGTAATGACATGGGTTGAAGTACAAATACATTGATGTAACACTTACTACTAATCATAATAGCATGGGCAGAAGTACCAATATACTGATGTAACACTTTCTTCTAATCATAATGACATGGGCTGAAGTAATCATAATGACATGGGTTGAAGTACCAATATACTGATGTAACACTTACTTCTAATCGTAATGACATGGGCTGAAATACCAATATATTGATGTAACACTTACTTCTAATCATAATGACATGGGTTGAAGTAATTGTAATGACATGGGTTGAAGTACCAATATATTGGTGTAACACTTACTTCTAATTGTAATGACATGGGATGACATACCAATATATTGATGTAACACTTACTTCTAACTGTAATGACATGGGTTGAAGTACCAATATATTGATCTAACACTTACATCTAATCCAATGACATCTAAACTACATTTCCCACTGACCTCAGTTGATGTACATCTTTTCTGAGGGTCCATTTCCAGCATGCTCTTCAGAACTTCCAGCAGGTCATCTGGGGCAGCAATGAATATTTCCTTTAGTGGGGTGCCAGGAAAGGATTTAAACTGTACAAAATCTGGCAGGTCCTTCATATTCTGTGTAGCAAGAAATAAAATTATATTTGATTACATCTGTTATGGGCAATTTTAAAACACATCAAAAAGGTCTTTCCTGCAGAAACTGATTGATTTTATTGTAAGTGACCCCGCTATAGCACGCTACATTATAACATCAATTCGGATATAATGCGACTGTGGTGTGGCTCCCAAAATTTCATTTGCATGTATTTTTTGTTTCTTAAAAGTATGAAAAATAACACGTAAAAAGTTTATTTATGGATCGTGCTGTGTTGCAAATTATGATTTTTTCCCTACTGGCAACAAAATATATAATCTGGTGACTTTTTTTTGCTGTGAAATTGTTGTCTGTTTGAACTTGTATAAACAATTTTGAGATTGGAGTGGAGCAATTAAGAAGCATCATGAAAGGAATCCACAAACTTAATATAAAATGGAATCCACAAATTTAATATAAAATGGAATCCACACATGGTTCCCACGCTTTTCTAAAGATAAATTTCCAGGTCATTTCCAGGATGAAATTAATTTTTTCAAGGTTCACATATGACCATTACTAAATGGAATTAAAGAACATTTTAGAGTATAAAAGATGTATTTTCTAAATCTAAAGATGTTCCTCTTTCAAGACTCTCCAAAACATGTAAGTCAGAAATGATGATGATATACAAAACCACAAAATGTATCACACGAAACAAGTTTGATTATATTCCTATAAATTGGCATGTAGTCATTTTAATTTACAGAATAAAAATTATAACTTTACTTTGCTGACCTGCATTATGTTACTAAGTGGGAACAACATAATGAACACAAATTAGTTCTGTTTCCTTTCAAACATTTAATTCTAAAGAATTCTATAGCAATATATATATATATATATATATATATATATATATATATATATATATATATATATATATATATT
>JAECUM010034439.1:0-10397 GCA_016617855.1 Megalonaias nervosa
TTACATCTGACCTTTTTTAAATTAATGTACCGTTGGAATGGTTCACCAAATCCAATATATATTCAGCTAAGTTCTTACATTTAGCCTATTTTAGATTCATATACCCTTCCAGTCATTAGTATTCTCAATACTTTGATTTTTTGGACATGTGTCACACATTCAATCAATTTTTTGGTAAGATAATTAACATGCTCCCCATAGTTTTCAAACAACAATAATGACAACATAAATAAAAGATTACAAAAACTCACAAAATGATAGTATCCGATACAGTATTGCTTGAGACTGAAGTAATGCTATATAAGGAAAATTTAATATAATATAGTCTTTCATCATTTTGTGACTTCAGGAACCAAATTTTATTATTGTATGCAACTATTTAATAGTAAAAGGTCGGCATATTCCCTATATTTTCTTACCATATTTCCATCGAATTTATTTTCTGTCGAAGACGAAGGTCTCACACTAGAAGAAACTGTAGGATTGGGTGACCAAAATTTCATATCAATAGATCGAAATGATGCGGGAGATTCTGTCAAAGCTACTGTAGGGGTGGACGTGGGAGAGATTGTGTATTTTGTCACAGGTGTAAATCTTGAATAGAATGCGAATATCGATGTAGATGCAGAAGAGACTGTAGATGTTGCAGCCGAGCTAGATGTGAAAGAAGCTTTCGATGTCGTTGTTGGAGTTGATGTTATAAACACTGTGGATATCGCTGAAAGGGTAGATGTGGTTGGAGCTGTGGATGTTTTCATAGGCGCAGACGTTGAAGACACTGCGGATGCTATTGTAGGAGTATATGTGGTACGCATTGTGGGTGTTGTTGTCGGGATAGATATGGTAGACACTGTGGATGTTACTGAAGGGGTAGATATGCTATGCAATGACGCTGCTGTTGTAGGAGTTGATGTTTTAGAGACTGTTGTTGTCGTGGTAATGGTCGATGTTGTAGAGATTGTAAATATTGCTGTATGGTTAGAAGTGATAGATGCAGGACTAGGCGTAGAAGAGATTGTAGATGTTGCAGCAGTGCTTGATGTAAGAGAAACGTTTAATGTGGTAGGAGGATTTGATGTGGTGGACATTTTGGATGCCGCGGTAGGGGTAGATGTGGTAGGCTCTATCGTTATTGCTAGATTTGGTGTGGTAGAGGTTATGGTTGTTGCAGCAGAGGATGATGTAGGGATTGTGGATGCTTTTGTAGGGCTCACTGTAGCAAGAACCGTGGATATCATTTTTGGACCAGAAGCGGTAAGGTCTGCTGTTGTCATGTTGGCAGATGTTGTGAAGAATGTGGATGTTGTCGTAGGGTTAGATGTGGCAGAGACTTTGGATATCGTTGTTGCTTTGGATGTGGAAGAGTGTGTAGCTGTTGTGGAAAAAATTGTATTTGTCTTTTTAGTGTTGGTTGTTGAGACTATGGACATTGTATGTCTCGATTTGCCAGTGATCTTATCTGTGGTGGAAGGGCTACACGCGCTGAGGAGGATGAATTTCCTTATATTACAGAATGAGGTAGGGACAAAGGTTGTTGCAAGGGAAGATGTGGTAAGAATTATGGATGTCATTATAGGTGTAGAACTGGTAGAGTTTGCGGATATTGTTGTAGGAGCACATGTAGCTTTGATCAATGATGTTGTTGAAAGAATTGATCTCATTGAGACTTTGGATGTGGTTAAAGGTGTGGGTGTACTTTTTACTATGGATCGAGGTTTGGAATTTGATGTATTAAGGACTGTACATTTCGCTGGAGTGGTAGATATACTAAGGAGTGTGGATGTCATTGTATGGCTAGATGTGGTAGATTGTGCTGATATTATTGTAGGACTCTTTGTAGTAGAACCTATGAATGTCTTTGAAGGACGTGATGTTTTACTGGTTGACGTCATATACATTATGAGCATCATCAAAGGGCTGGATGTATAGCCTTTGGATGTCGCTGTAAGACTGTGTGTGTTAGTGTCCGTGATTGTTGTTGCAAGGTTTTCTGTGGTTGAGCCTGCGATTATTGTAGCAGTATATGTGTTAGAGACGTTGTATGTCGTTGTAGGGCTAGGTATGGTAGAGGTTATTGATATCGCTGTAGGACTAGAGGTGGTGGGAACTATGGATATCGTGGCAAACGTTGAGGTGGTAGAGACAAAGGCTGTTTTTGCATGGTCTGATGTGGCAGATGCTGTCGATATTGTAAGATTGGATATGGTGGGGACTGTGGTTATTGTGGTAGGGGGTGATGCTGTAAAGATTGTAGAACTTGGTGTGGTAGAGACTCTGGATGTCGTTTTAGGGTTTGGGGTGGTAGAGACTCTCAATGCCGTTGTTGTGGTAGACGTGGTAAAGACTGCGGATTTCATTATAGTGCTACATGGTGTAGAGAATCTGGATGACGTAAGCAACATAGATGTGACTAAGCCTGTGCCTGTTATTGTGAGCCTGGATGTCGCAAGGAACGTAGATGTGGCTGAACCTATGGATGTTCTGTTAGTTGGTTTTGATGACGGTAAGGTTGCAGACGTGTTGGTCGTAGTACCAGACGTCGATATCATTTCAGTAAATTGCGTTCTGTATGTTGGTTTTAATGACGATAAGGGTTCAGACGTGTTAGTCGGACTACCAGAGGTCGATATCATTTCATTAATGGGCGTTCTGTTCGTTGGTTTTGATGACTGTAAGGTTGCAGATGTGTTAATCGTAGTATCAGATGTCGATATAATTTCAGTAATGGGTGATCTGGTCGTTGGTTTTGTTGACGATAAGGTTGCAGTCGTGTTAGTCGCAGCACTAGACGAAGATTTTGTTTCAGTAAAGGGTGTTGTCTTCGTTGGTCTTGATGACGGTAAGGTGGCATCCTTGTTAGTCGTAGTATCAGAGGTCGATATAATTTGAGCAATGGGTGTTCTGTTCGTTGGTTTTGATGACAGTAAGGTTGCAGAAATGTCTGTCGTTGTGTCCGGCGTGGATACCATTTCTGAAAAGGGTGCTCTGTTCTTTGGTTTTGATGACGGTAAAGTTGCAGATGTTTTAGTCATAGTACCAAACGTATATATAATTTCAGAAGTGGGTGTTAAGTTCGTAAGTTTTGATGACGGTAATGTTGCAGACGTGTTAATCGAAGTACCAGACATAGATATAGTTTCAGAAAAGGGCGTACTGTTCTTTGGTTTTGATGACGATAATGTTGCAGTCGTGTATGTCGTAGTATCAGACTTGGATGTCATTTCAGTAAAGGGCGTTTCGATCGTTGATTTTGATGATGGCAAAGGTAGATACGTGTTAGTCCTACTACCAGACGTGGATATCATTTCAGTAAAGTATGTTCTGTTCGCTGGCATTGATGACGATAAGGTTGTAGAAGAGTACTTTAAAGTACTAGACTTTGTAGAAGTCGACAACATTTTTACTGAAACGTTCATTGCGGCTGAACTCATATCTGAAACAAACAGTAGGTGAACTTTTATTGCAAAGCAGACGCATTCACCATTTTAAAAATCGTGAGAAATCTTGAAACCAAATTTTTATTAGGCTTACCTATCTATTTGGTTTTCCTCTCTGCAGGGAAAGTTGCTCTGATGTATGACTTAAGAGTACCAAAATATCATTTAGAAAATGTATCTACATTGTCAACTCAAAAACCCTTGTCATCATAGATATTCATTTTTCATGCTGTAGATCTCATATTAATTAGATTTGAATAGATTCAAGTCCATCTAATTTGCCTCGTGATTACATAAAAAGTTCACAGATTTTGAAGTTTAAATTCGTTTTTATTACACACATTTATTCCTTTAAATGAACAAAGGTTTATATTTAAACAAACAAGCCATAATTTAAGCGTCATTTAACTCGTCTGGAATATTCTTCTTATTCATTTATTGTCAGTTTGATATTCACTTACGTTACTAAATTTCGATGTTATCATTCACTTCATTATAGACGTTAGCAATACTCAAGGATGCAGTATCAGTCGTAATTAATTTTATTCTAGTATTATTTTTTGTTTTTTTTTTATATTGTAGTGGTACCACTAGATCAGTCACCAGATAAAGATTAACACGGTAAATCCAGAGTAAGTTGGTCTTGTCAATTTCATTCTCTGTTGCCAATTCAAACTGGCAAAGCACCTGTGGACCCTTCTGCAATGCAGAAACAAATGAAAGAGGACTCAGGCTCTTGGAGTTTGCTGCCTACAACAATCTTGTGCTAGCCAACACATTCGGCCCTCACAAAGTATTTAGAAGATGGACCTGGCACAGTCCAGATGGACAACATCACAACCAGATTGACTACATCTTGGTGAAAAAACGATTCTGCACAGGACTGAATATCGCCAGAACACGAAGCTTTCCAGGAGCAGCTATTGGAAGTAACCATAATTTATTAATGACAACGTTTTGCATCCACCTGAAAATGATCAAAAAGCCTAACCAACCAAGAATCAGATTTGAGCTTGAAAAACTGAAAGATCCAAACGTCACAGAAGCCTTCCTAGCAATGATAGGTGGTAAAATTGCACCTTTGATAACCATGGACAGCCAAGACACCGACCTAGAGTCCTTAACAACCACATTCAACACAGCTGTGACTAGCACAGCTAGCGAGAGCAAATATCTTCGAACAAAGAAACCTTGGGTCACGACAGATGTCCTTGAACTATGCGACAAAAGAAGAGAACTGAAAAAGGGAAAAAGAGATAATGAAGGAGCTAGAAAATACAGAGAGATAAACAACATGATCAGGAAAGTATGAAAAGGCAAAGGAATCCTAAGTAGAAAGACAATGCTGCAAAATCGAAGACAGTCTGAGTAGAAATGACAGCAAAATAGCATATCAACTGGTGAAAGATCTCACAACCCAGAAACAAGGGAAAACTACCACCATTCAAGACAAAGCAGGAAAATCCCTCACAGAAGATCAAGAGATCCTAATGCGATGGACAGAATACTGCTCAGAATTGTACAGTCATAAGACCCAATTAGATCAGATCCAGCAATACTAAATTGCCCTCAGGTAGAAGAAATTGTTGACAATCCCATTCTTCGTGAAGGAGTAGATATCGCAGTTAGGTCACTAAAGAAAGGAAAGTCAGCCGCCATTTACAACATACCAGCAGAGCTCATTCAAGCAGGAGGAAAAGAGATAGTCACAGTCCCAATAACAATCTCCAACAATATATGGCAGACAGGAGAATGGCCCACCACATGGACTCAATCCTTGGTCATCGTACTGCCCAAGTGAGGAAACCTACAACTATGCCCAAACTACAGAATCATCAGTTTGATCAGTCACCCGAGCAAAGTCATGCTGAAGATAATTCTCAACAGACTATAGCCTCAAGCAAAGAACATTATTGCTGAAGAGCAGACAGGCTTCCGAGCAGGAAGGAGAACTACAGAACAGATCTTCAATCTCAGACTCCTTTGCGAGAAATACCTTCAGCATCAGCAGAAGCTATACCACGTCTTTATAGATTTCAAAAAGTTATTGGATAGGGTATGGCATGCAGCCTTATGGGCAACTATGGGTAAGTACAACATCAGCTCAAACCTGGTGCAGGTTGTTGAGCACCTCTATGACAAAGCCACCAGTTCTCTCCTCATCAATGGCAGCAGAGGAGATTGCTTTCGAACAACGGTTGGAGTCAGACAGGGATGTATACTGTCACTTACACTCTTCAACATTTGCCTGGAAAGGATCATGGAGGATGCCTTGCATGATCACAAAGGTACTGTCAGCATCGGAGGAAGAACAATCACCAACATTCGCTTCGCAGATCATATTGATGGTTTAGCAGGAGATGAAAAAGAACTGGCTGACTTGGTTGAGCTCCTCGATACAACCTCCACAGCATACGGTATGGAGATTAGTGCCGAAAAAACGAAACTGATGACAAACAACACCAATGGCATCAGTGCAGAAATAAAGGTCAGTGGACAGAAGCTGGAAAAAGTCACAAGCTTCAAGTACTTGGGATCAATTATCATAGATGAGGGCTCCAAACCAGAACTACTTTGCAGGATTGCCGAGACAACAGCAGCAATAACAAGGTTGAGACCAGTATGGAAAGATACTAACATTGCTTTTGGTTGCAAAATAAGGCTGATATGCTCGATTGTCATATCCATCTTTCTGTATGCTTGTGAAACATGGACGCTCACACGACATCTACAAAGAAGGATTCAAACCTTTGAAATGAGATGCTACCGCAAGATCTTGGGCATCTCATACATTGACCATATAACCAACGAAGAAGTCCACAACAGGATCCAACGAGCCATCGGATCCTATGAAGACCTCTTGACCATTCTAAAAAGCGCAAACTGAAGTGGTAAGGTCATATCTCAAGATCATCTGGACTGGAAAAAAACAATCTTGCAAGCCACAGTGCGAGGGTACAGAAGAAGACAGAAAAAGAGGTGGTAAGACAACATTAAGGAGTGGACAGGCATGGGATTTAGAGATTCCCAAAGGGCAGTAGAGAACAGGGAAAGATGGAGAGAATTGGTAGTAAAGTGAACTGTGGGGCCGCAACGACCTCTTGGGTTAAGGGATTGATAATGATGATGATGAGTTCATTGACAATACATATTGGTCTATATGCAAATGACAGATCATTCAGATATTCGAATTTATTTTTTGATGCGCATATTTTGTTTTGTTTCCTGAGATCTTCTATTAGTTGACTATACAGAGCGTTGTTCATCAATTTAAGGAAGAAGTTTGTTATCAAACAACACAACCCTTTTTATTTTTCAGTTGAAAACTAGAGGGGATTTTAGGCTAGACTTTTCTGTAGTAAATACCCATTTCTCGTTGAATTTCGATGAACACAACAGTTTTCGTACTGTTAGCATAGTACCCTGGTCATCTTTGACCAAATTCCTCTGTAACACTGATGGACCATATTTATCTGGAATTAATTTTTCTACAGCTAAAGGGTAGTTTTTGAAATAATCTCGCAGTTGTGACGGAATTCTATGTCCATTTTTAAAATGCCATCGGTATCATAGTTATCTGTTACTTCAAACAAATCTGTTTCCTACCCGTGTGTTATGTTCATCAGTCGCACACTGTTTTGGTTTCTTTCTTATACCGGCATGTATTGTTTAATTGCCAAAATATTAAGAGGTTAAAATTATAATTTTATAACAAATGATTTTTGACCTTTCCCTTTCATGCTCGTCATACTTTTCAGCTTACCACTTTAGTCCAAATAAAATTCATAATTTGGTTAGTCTCATTAATCATCAATCATGAGTAACATATTATAGTCTATTAAAATAGGATTTTATATCATTTTTAGGTACACGAATTATTTGTTTCCTACTTTAAGTTTATTCTGTAGAAGTAGATACTGTTGTGTTCAGATACAATTTGAGAAGAATCATTTATTAAAAATTTATTCATTGGAATTACAAAGTACACATTGGTCTCTTTAACAATCTCCCTAGGTCGGGATTATTGTGAATTCATTTAAGGATTTCTGGATTATATCATTGTGATACATCAAGACTGTCGGTACATAAACCTATTCAAGACTATTGGCACATCAGCACATTCAATATTGAAATTCATTCGGAACACTCTATACCTTTGGACTTGTGATAGAACAATTAGGATTATTTGAGATTTAATTCACAATACTGTAGGTTCCTTTTAATTCTTCAATTTACAACTTAGAGAAAAATATTATTTGTTTGCTTTATTATTCCTGTTATTTTGGTTCTTTTTGTTTAAGACCACAGAGAAATTGGGGGCTCATCCGGGATCTGAATTTCTTTAAAATATTTAAGATATATAAAAAAATTGTCTTTAAAATTTAAATTGACTTTGTTTCGGAATATTCATTGTCCCTGTTAAAAAATTTAATTTGGCATTATTGATAAGTATTTAGTGAAACCAGTAAGCTTTCATATTGTCATATACAGTGGAGAACTTTCTTTTAAATCCAACCCAGGAAGGGTTAGAGTCATTGAAAAACGACGAGTTGCTTGAGCTTGCCAGATATTATGATCTTTCTGAAGCGAAGGCTTCCTTAACGAAAAAAGAGATAAAGAATGTTTCGATTTAGTATTTGGTGGAAAATAATTTGTTTCGATAAAAGTTCTCTGGGTTAGATTAATAAGTCTGTATCTGCTTTAGATAGGAAATTAAAAGAATTGCATTTAAAATGCCAGATGGAAATAGAGCTAGCTTCGGCTTCAGAAGGAAATGATTGAAATACAAAATCAAAATTAGAGAGAAGAGGGAGAAATGCAGATGCACGCAGAGAGAAGAGGCAAATACAAATGCACAAAGGGAGATAAGAGAAAGAAATGCATATTCAGAAAGAGGGGGAAAAGGAGAGAGAGAGAATGCAAATGCAAGAAGAAGAAAGAGAAATGCAAATTGAAAGAATTAGAACTGGCAGGCAGAGCATTGCTCCTTCCTCTTTACAAACAACTACGGGTTTTTTATGTTACCAGAAATCGTAGGTTAGTACCCCGTTTTAAGGAAGAAGATATAGATCAATACTTTCTCCAACTGGAGGACTGCTCCGGTGGTCTAGTGGTTAGAGTGTCCGCCTCGGATGCGGGAGGTCGTGGGTTCGATCCCCGGCCGAGTCATACCAAAGACTTATAAAAATGGTACTAACAGCTGCCTCGCTAGACGCTCAGCATTAAGAGTTTGTGTTAGGACTGGTCGGCCTGGTGTCAGGATAATGTGACCGGATGGGACATCATGCTACATGTCTGCGGCATGATGTCCCAGTGCTAGACATCACTATAAACTGCCACACTGCAGACATAGTAGCGATATGACTGAAAAATCGTTAAAGCTACGTTAAAAATCCAAATCACGCTCACACACTCTTCAGTAGGAGAAATTTGACATAAACTTGGCATGGCTAAGAGCATTGAACTTTGCTAGTACAAAATGTACTTGTTGTCAAAGCTCGTGAAGTCTACACTTCATTGTCAGTTCAACAGAGGTATGATTATAATGTAGTTAAGGAATGTATCTTGGAGAGATATGAGTTGGCGCCTGAGGCATATCGACAAAGTTTTAGAAATTGTAGAAAAGAAACTGAACAAACCCATGTCGAATTTGTATGGGAAAAAGAAATACTATTTGAAAAGTGGTGTTCAGCCAAGAAATTTGATCAAAATTACCCTATCGCAAGACAGCTCATATTAGTTAATGAGTTCAAGAATTGCAACAAAGCTTTTTTAAAACACTTTTTAGCCTTCCCAAATCTATCCAGTCTGACCAAGCGTCAAATTTTATGTGTGGGAATTTTCTAATAAGGTATGCATGAATTATGCATCCATCAGTATAAATCTTCTGCTTAACATCCTGAAAGTCAAAGGGCTGTCGAAAAATTTCATCAAACTTTGAATAATATGATTTGGTGATATTGCTTTGATACAGGAATATATTGGTATAAGGGTGTTCATAAGTTGTTGTTTGCTGTTAGGAATAAGTTCAAGAATCATTAGGTTTTAGTTCTTTTGAACTAGTGTTTGGACATACACTGCGTGGACCATTGCAGTTATTAAAAGAGAAACTTCTTTGAAATGAAGATTCCAAGATTAATCTGATTTCAAATATAAATTTTCAAAGGCTTGTGAAGTAGCAAGAACTAATGTTCACTCTATTCAGTCAACAATTACAAAATAAGGTATGGCACAAATATAATAGAAAGTAGTTTTCAGCCTGGTGATAGAATTCTTGCTCTCTTGACCATACCTCGAAATCATCTATGGGTTAAATTTTATAGTCTTTATACTTTTGAAAAGAAAGAAAGTGACTTAACTTAGATCATTAACATACATTAGGAGGTGGAAACAGAAACCACTTTGTCATGTAACTATGTTCAACGAGTATTTTGTTAGAGATAGCCCAGTCAATCATTCAGTCAATTAAGTTGTACCTGTCCCACACTGAGAATTTAAAAGATGGAATACAATCGGACAGTAGTGACTATGGCATAAGAAATCTTGGAAATTCAGAAATGGTAAATAACCTGAATCAGAAACTTTCATACGTATAACCACAGGAAAAGAGTGAGTTAAAACAGCTTACTGAGAATATGAGCCCTTGTTTTCAGATGTTCCTACGCAAACAAATAAAATCTATAATGATTTTGCGATTGTAGATTCTACACTTGTGAAACATCATCTTTACAGGATGATTCATCTCAAGCAGGAACGTTTGAGAAAGGAAATGTAGCATTTTCCTGGAGAATGATTTTGTTGAACAAAGCAAAAGGAACTGGAGTTAACCTTGTATTCTTGTGCATAAACCTGATAAGACATTCCGGATGTGTACTGACTATAGAAAAGTCAGCAGTGCCACCTAGATTCATTTCCAATGCAGAGAATAGATGACTGCATTGTTGTATAAATCTTTCTTTC
>JAECUM010034440.1:0-17066 GCA_016617855.1 Megalonaias nervosa
AAAACTATTATTTTTATGTTTTATTTTAAATACATCTATTTAATGAAGAATTCGCTGAACAATGTACGTTTCTGCCGAAAATCATATTCTATCACATGAATAAATACAGTAGCTCCGCATAAAATAGTGTTTTGGTTACAAGAAACATATGAGGAATGACATACGGTACTTTTATAACTTTATTATAAGTCCATTGGAATGATGAATGGTACTCCACAATGTTTAAATACTCGGCATAATTCATAATGTTCACAGTTCACAGGCCTAGTTTGAAGAACGCATGGAGTGCTATCTGACATTTCTAACATCGTTCTTTAACTAATGTAGCATTGGTTAATGACTATTTTTTGTGTCACAGTCAAATGACGGTCATCCTTAGCAATCGCGAGGTTTCTAAAATCTCTTATAAGCTCTAAAATTTCAGAATATGTCATATCATTACCAGGTGGCTCTTAACATAACATGCTGATCATCATATTCATCGCTTTCATCGTCGGCCTGATTGCTTTCAGGAAACCGAAAAACAATTTCAAAATAACGCGACTCAAACGTAGATTATATTAGTGTGATTTAGCATTGCCGATGAACATAATAATTTGTCTCCCCTGTCGACTTGTGAGTCTGCTTAGACTACTTATCTATTTAATGAATATCTGTGTAGTCATCCTCGACTTCCCGTTAGCTACGTATGTCATTGTAAATTTGTAACACTGATGTCCTTAAAGCAGCGGAGTTTCTTAGCCTTGCCGATTACAGATGGTTTCAATTTCTAACCCGTAGTTGTGTTAGGATATAATTTGAGAGGAGTCATTCTTTGGAATTACAAAAAGTACGCATTGAGATTTTGGACTGAAACGCTACTTTGGGATTATTGTGAATTCATTCTAAAGGTATTCTGGATTATATCCTTTTGATACACCAAGACTATTGGTACATCAGATCATTCACGACTATTGGTACATCAGTACCTAAAAAATACTGTAATTTATCCGAAGCATTCTATGCTATTGGGCTTGTGATAGAACACTTAGGATTATTTGGGATTTAATTCACGATACCATAGTTGTCTTTCGGATTTTCATTTCAATATTTTCAACGTTCATTAATGGTAACTTGAAAATTCACTAAACTTGTTGGTCTCGCTTCTGTCTGTTACTTAGTTTAAGACTTCAGAGTCGTAACACTATGTAGACCTAGCAATGGATAGAAAATAGGAATATATGAAATTCAAGATATTTCTCTATCTTATTGGCAGACCGCTCCGGTTGCCTAGTGGTTAGAGCGTCCGCCTCGGATGCGGGAGGTCGTGGGTTCGATCCCCGGCCGAGTCATACCAAAGACTTACAAATAATGGTACTAATAGCTGCCTCGCTTGGCGCTCAGCATTAAGAGGTTAGTGTTAGGACTGGTCGGCCTGGTGTTAGGATAATGTGACTGGGTTGGACATCATGCTACATGTCTGCGGCAAGATGCCCCAGTGCTAGACATCACTATAAACTGCCACACTGCAGACATCGTAGCGATATGACTGAAAAATTGTTAAAGCTACGTTAAAAATCCAAATCACACACACACACACACACACACACACACACACACACACACACACACACGGACACACACACAGAGAGATTATCTTACTGGCAACCAAGGCAATGAAATTTATGACGCGTAGGCTTTACCAAAGAGAAAAAGACCGTAGAAAACACTACCAAATCTTTTGATGAATATTGGAATCCAAAACATTATACGGTAGAAAGGTAGGTATTTTTCATGCGAAACTGAGACCCGAGTGAAAACATATGCGACAGAACATAGAACTCTAGCATCAATATGCAACTTATTGCATGTCTCGTTATTAAGCGATTAAACAGTGTGGCGTACATGCAACAAACCTGAGAGCAAGATTATTAACAGAGACAGATCTCACCCATGACAATTACATTTTAAGATGCAGAACAACTTTTAAAAGAAACAAAGCAAATGATAAAAAACTACTACATACAAACCGTGCATTTAGTGAAGAAGAAAGAAAAATAACTTTAATAATAGAAAGAAGAAAGAAGTACAGACAGAGAGAGAGCAATGTACACGACAAACCAAAATAGGAACAATTCCAGCATTAAGCAGGCATCAGTATGCCAGTACTGCAATCATCAACATGACCCAGGTCCAAGAAATTATCAAATCAAGTTATCAACATGTTCAACACGACTACAGTCAAACCAGTAGGAAAATGCAATTTTAAAATGGTCAACTAAAAAAATGTAAGAAATTATAAAGCAGACTTTGCAGTCCTGAATGGTGATGAAACAACACCAATAATTGAAAATAAAGCAGCACAACTAATGAACCTGCTTCAAGCGAACTTTTAGAAGATTATGATGGTATAGAGAATAAACGAATTGACACACGCGTCCCTATTTTAAGATTATGCAGTTTTGTTTGCTTGTACGGGCATGCTGAAAGGGAAATATCACATCGAGATAAATCAGTGTTGCTTCTAAAGTGAATACGTCGATAAAAATACTAGTGACCATAAAAGGATGACAAAAGAATGACTGAAAACAGGGCTTGAAAGGCTTTAAAGGACACAAGATTATCGTTTCTGTTACTTTACCAGCACAGTGGGCATCTAGTATGGTTTTGCGCTCTACAACCAAACAAACTGAGGATCTGTATCGACCCAAAGAATTTAAATGAAGAACTGAAAAGAAGTTATCCTTTACTTGTGATAGAAGACATGATACCAGATCTTAGTAACGCAAAAGTATATAGCAAAGTTGATGCAAAAATAAACGGTTTCTGGCACGTAGACCTGGTATGAAGAAAGAGCGATTCTGATCATTTTCAACTCGCTGTATAGACGGTATCGATGGCTACGCATGTCATTTGGATTGAAAACCTCTCGAGAACAGTTTTTAAGGAGAGAAAATAATGTAGCGTAAGGTCTACCAGGAGTGTGCAGCATAGTCGATGACATATTCATTTATGAAAAAGGAGCTGTAGAAGAGACAATCAGAATGTATGATAAAAGAATTCAGATATTTGATGGAAAAATTCCGAGAAAGACATTTGAAACTAAACAAATTAGAGCTAAAAGTCAGAGAAGTAATGTTTCTTGGACACCTTCTTAGAGTACAAGGGTTGAAATCCGACCCAGACATGGTGAAAATTGTCACACAAATACCGAATCCGACATATATTAGTGGAGTCAGAAGAGTCATGGGTTTCTAAACTACCTAAGCAAGTTCCTGCCAAAGCTGAGTGGAATGTGTGAGCCACTGAAAACACTGAACACGAATGATAGTGAATGGGGTTATACAGAAACTGGTGATGCTGCAGCTGCAAAATTCAAAGGACAGATTACACCAAAACCGTTTCTAAAAAAGCTAACACTGCAAACAGAAGCCTTAGAAAGTGAGATAGGAGCAGTCATTGTGCAGAAGCGACAGACTGTAGCCTATGCCAGTCGAGCATTAACAGAAACTGTAAGAAGATATACCCAGATTAAAAAATGGCTATTGACTCTAATGCTTGGATTAGAAAAGGTTTCATCTGTACACATGTGGTAAACCATTGACAGTGCAGAGTGACCACAAACCCTTGGAAACAATAATGAAAAGCTACACAGTGCACCAAAAATATTTCAACGCATGTTACTCCCCCCCCCCCCATAATATATGTTTGACTTACAGACCAGGTAAACAGATGCCATTGGCCGACACACTTAGCAGAGCTTTCATAGCAGATCAGGAAATCAGCGAACTTTGAAACAAAAGTCGCAATTAACAACATCCTACAATGTCTCCCTATCTCAGAACAAGTGTGCAAGATATAGATGCATACTGCAAGCGATAAAACTCTTCAAAAGTTATAAAAACTAATTCTTACTGAATGTACAGTAAAACGAGCAAACATAGCAAAACAGATAATGCATATTTCAACGCTGTAATACCAGCTGCACGTTGATATAAATGCTACAACGTATACACTCATCAGACACTGGAATTGAAGGAAATTTTAAGGAGAGCAATAAATGAATGAAGACATTACGAAGTATATTTAGAAATGCTCAGCTTGCAGAAAGTATCGGCCTACTTAGCAGAAGGAAACCCTGATACATCATGAAGTACCCGACAGCCCATAGGCCAAAGTTGGATTATGATCATTATCATTTTGAATATGGCAACTACTTGATCTGATCACAGTAGACTATGCTTCAGTTTATTTAAAATTGATTTTTACCACACTTTTGATCGGAAGAGTTTAGCAAGTTCACTGAAGATGTAGATTTTAAGCATGTTACTTTGTCACCTGGATATACAGTCTCATAGCAAAGCAGAAGAAGCAGTCAAAATAGATAAGAACCTAATGACCCTTATCTAGCTCGTTTGGACTTGAAATATACACCAGCTCAAGGACTGAACTCTAGCCGAGTGCAAAGATTGATGAATAGATGAAAAAAGATGTACTACCTACCCATAAATATTTATTAAAGCCACAAGTAGTAGAAGAGAAAACCTTGGAAGGGATTAAAGAAAAGTAAAGCAATTAAGCTACATATTACATTAGAACTGCACAGCAAAGGATCTTTCGGACCTGCAAAGAGAAGTTGCGAAGATAGCCTGGAGACAAAACAAAGTAACTGGAAGAAAACAATGGTTACGGAAAAAACGATGTATGCTAAAATCACGTTTTGTCCAATATCTGCTTCTCGTGGGGAATATGATCAGAAATGTTAATGTTTGCATACAACACCTGTCGTGAGGAATTTTGCTGCAATTGACCTCTTAATATTCAATAGGTATAAAGAGGATTTGTTCTTATGTTGATTGCCTGATATTGATTGCTGAATCATTGAGATATTCTTATAAGATACTGATTTTCTTTGTGGTTCAAATTATTTGGTACTTCAACGAGTCCTTCATTATTCGTTATTAATGCGTTGAAATTTGCTTGATGTATTTTGCGAGTCAGGTCGTAATAAGACCGGTCCATGTTTGAGACGCTTGAATGCAATCAGTGAAGGCTGGCTCTAACAACACAATTGCTTGTAGATAAAGTATTTGCAAAACGATTTTATTTTACGACAATAAATATATTCTATCATGATATAAACAACCGACCGAACCGTAAAAATACAGGAAATTACGTACAATCAATAACTAAATGGTTTGATCCGATACGTCTGCGTGGGTCATGACCATTGGAAAAATGATCTGATCTTTGGTTCTCCTAGAAAATAAAAACATGATAATACAGAAAAAGATTTCATAACGCCAGATTACACAAGATAACCAAATTTGTGTCAGGTAGATATACGGACACCTTTGTTTTAAGTCTTTGATGTCCTGTACCTTCTACTGACACTGAAATGTGGTAAGAAAATCTTGGAATACATTATAGATGCTAAACATACTGATCCATCCGGAACATAACAATGCAGATATTTATCAATAAAATTATACGTTGCGATTTTAGGTCCATTCCGTTCATTTTACCCATAGTTGCGAGATGGTTATCTCAAGCCACATATATTCAGTTTTTGCTTTAAGAATAGTATATATATTTGCATATGAATTAAGCAAAATATCACAAACTGCTTTAGAACGCGAGAAAAGATATAAAAACAAACAGCTGGATTCCAAAATCTGACACATCCAATGAATCAGAGACAGGAGGGAAAGACTACGACTATGCAAAGAAATTATATAGTTTTGAAACTTTTAATTTTTTTTTTTTTTTTTTTTTTTTTTTGTTCATTCAGCTCTCATGAAACTGATCGAAGAGATACAAATGAACCATTTGTCACAACATATGTAAAGTTTTCAGTGATAAGATTCTTTTAAAAGGATAAAATAGATCTAAATGCACAGGTTTATATTTAAATTAATTTTACTTATGGTTGCTTTTCATTAGCAACCTATAAATTTCGAAAAGCTTCTAAACCACGTTAGAATAAGACTTAACAAGGAGACGTGCAATGTCCATGAAATCAAGTTATTATTCTCTTTGTTGCTTTTGATGAATACGAACAGTGTTGATCCCCAAATGATGAAAATGGGTCTAAGATAGTGTAGCAAAGTTTCATCTCCTCATCAGGATCTATTGTTAAGTCTATTGCGGGAACAATGTCAATAATAACTGCAGTCAAATACATTTTTCATGTCCACAATAGCATAAATGAGCTTGAAAATACAAATTGTACGTAAAAGTGTATCTACGATGGTGCGGCAAAGTTTCATCTCTTCATCACAATATATTATTAAAGCTATCGCGGGAATAACGTCAATAATACAAGCACTCAAATACAATTTTCATGTCCACAATAGCATAAATGAGCAAGAAAATACAAACTGAAGCCAGGATTTAGCATCTTGTATATGTATGGTTATTTCAAGAAATCAAAATTCCTTTATCACACAACATATGCAGTCATTTAAAATCTCTACGAACTGATTCATTTGGATGTTATATTCAGTCACTTGATCAATTCACCGAACTGTGGTAGATGTCTGTAACTACATAAGCGTGCAATGAAGTAGCTCCCTTTACACAATGAGTCACTTGCAACTGGTAATATAGCACGCGACAGATGATGCTATATATCGATAACGTCACAATGTCTCTCATCCTTTTTTTATAGCTCTGTCTTTCTAGGTCGATGTATTTTTGTGTGCGTTCTCTTTACCTCAAAACTTCTGTTTGCTTCATTAACATTTAATTTTCTGCAAATTGAAAACTAATCTATCTAAACTAAACTAGATAAATATAACGATGATTAGTGAAATGTGATACCGATCTGGCTGTATTGATATTATCATTTATCCATTGACCAAACAAACAAAACTGTCTTTGGAATGTCAGCGGGATAATGATTGCCTATAATAAACTGAATGTGCATGACTCGATATTCTAGCCAGGACAGAAAGCAAACTGAGATATGTTCATACGTCCATTAGGAGAGAATACTCTGGAGATATATTGATTACAAAACAATCTATTACTAAAATTTCAAAACAAAAACCTTAAACGGTGCTGTATAATATATATCCTGTCCTTGTCTTGTGTGTTTTGTCAATCACCAGTTTCGTTATTCTTAAGTTGACCTGTTTATTGCAAAGAACGCAGCCGTAATGTCAGACTGAATATTTGGATTACGCAAAACGGATAGGTAAATTTTCTATTAGCAAAATATTTCCAATTGTGACTGGTCTAATAAATTATATTTTCGCACACACACGCACATGTACATAAGACTTGAAATTGGAACCAGGGACATTTCCTGTTGCTATTGTCTGATTATAAATCTTCCAATATATTATAAAATTTAATGGTGATAATTTTCGAGACATATGTGGTGCACACATTTTCCAAAATGTGATGTTTTGTTCCAATTTCTCAGTTATTCTTGATTTTTGAACGCTCTTATTTAACACGCCTCTTAACACAAAATGTAATCTCATTGAGCAGATATAATTATTTGTTTCTCAGTCGATGACTTTTCATTTACTCCTTTAACTAGAAGTTTGAAAAATAAAATGGTACGTTAATTTAGTTTAGTTCCATAATTTTGTATTGCATTAATTGCATTTTAGGCAACCTATGGTTATCATACCGATTCCATTCCTGAGCGAACTAATAATTATGCCAATTTTGGGCACTTAAGGATGTCATACAAACTGTGCAATGACCTATATATTTCTATGAGTTTTGCAAATTATTAATTAAAACCACCTCCTTACCAAAGTGAAATAAAAACATACCTTACAACAGGAACAATTAAAGTAATTTTAAATGAAACGTACATTGAAGATGAGAAAATGAACTTCAAATTTCACTTGATTTCCAGAAATAATAATCATTACATTTGAAGACTGTATGCCAAATCTAAATTTAACAAATGAAACTTAAGATATTTCTAGCTTGTGCATGGAAAGGTTCTATCGCGGAACAAATGGTTTGAACAAATGGTGCATATTGTGACTTCATTAATTGGTATTTCTTGAGCTATAGTCGGTGTTTACAAAGGAGATCTAACAATAAGTGACTAATAGTCCATCTTTGTGTTTAGACATCGTTTCTTTCATCATATACGTGTGTGGGGGTGTGTGTGTGTGTGTGTGTGTGTGTGTGTGTGTGTGTGTGTGTGATTTGGATTTTTAACGTAGCTTTAACAATTTTTCAGTCACATCGCTACGATGTCTGCAGTGTGGCAGTTTATGGTGATGTCTAACACTGGGGCATCATGCCGCAGACATGTAGCATGATGTCCCACCCACTCACATTATTCTGACACCAGGCCGACCAGTCCTAACACTAATGCTAAGCGCTTAGTGAGGCAGCTGTTAGTACCATTGTTTTTTGGTCTTTGGTATGACTCGGCAGGGGTTCAAACCCATGACCTCCCGCATCCGAGGCGGACGATCTAGGCCACCGGAACCGTCATCATCATATACGTATTTATGAAGCAACCATTACGGAGCATTTAAGCATAGAAGAAGGATCTCTCTCTCTCTCTCTCTCTCTCTCTCTCTCTCTCTCTCTCTCTCTCTCTCCCCCATGTTACAATAAACGAAGACAAAACAGTCAATACTATAAACGTGAATGTCTGAATATTAATCGGCCACATCTTTGAACCTGTTACAGGAATTGGAATAAAGTTTTAAACTCTCTCCCTCTCTCTCTCTTTCTCTCTCATGTACCTTATTTACTCTGCCCATTCTGACACAGTAAACTGACTTTGTTTTAAGTAGCAAGACAAAGGAATGAATGAATGAATATATATATATATATATATATATATATATATATATATATATATATATAGAGAGAGAGAGAGAGAGAGAGAGAGAGAGAGAGAGAGAGAGAGAGAGAGAGAGGCTATAGTGAAAGCATAAACCTGAAAATAACCAGAAACTGACACTAAACTCAAAAACCTAAATATTGTAACATAACAGGAACCACTATCTAACCTCCATCTAACCGATAGTTGAGATAATTGGTCTTTCCAATGTGCATGTTGACAATAAAGAAATATTAAACTCGAGGAAATAAGATTGGTAACATGCATAAGGCTTTTAGAGTCTCCCTTCCCGCCCGTACATGATGGGATATATTACTTTTCTCACTCATTAGATTTCGATTACAAGTTATAATATGCAGAAGCAAAGAAAGTACTTGAAAGACATTTGTGTGTCTGAAGAAGGTAGTAAAATGGAGCACCCTTGGCGCGCAATGTCATGAAAGGGTTCAAGTTTAATATGTGCGATGAATGATATAAAAAGCAAATGGAGTGAGAGAGAAAGAAAGAGAAGAACAGAAGACCTCAGACAAAACCTTGTAAATATATTCTAAAGAACATGTTAACACGGCAGGTTGTTCCGACTTGTAATGTATTCATGCTTGGCATTCACCGATAATTCTTCTTTAATTTCTAGGATTGGATGGCAAAACTGATTGATCATTTGTTAAAGGGAAAATATAAAAATTCAAAATGGCAATCGTTTCCCAGGTTCATTGGCGTATGGCGAATATGTCAGACATAATTCTACTTCCTGATAGTGAACACATCAAACCAAATTATAAAATGTGTTGCTTCATGGTGAAATTGGAAGGTATTGAGGAATGCTATTTTATTCCATGGGAATGTTAGACGACGGACTTCACGATAGATATGTACATAATTCTGGATAAAACCCATGCTCCTAAATGTGATTAAATGGATAAATTGACTACTGAATAATTAGCTGAATGAACGAAGGGTGAATTGATTGGTAGCTGCGTTGCTTTTGCGAAGAAGTTTTCTTGAAGATAAGGTACCTATAAGCAGTTCTAAATTACCTGATATAATGAGGTGGTTGTAAATGACACGGAATATTGTTAAGTCGCTATGAATAGCAGCTTATGAACTTGTAAAAAAATATATAAGAAAGTCACTATTTGCCCAATATCTGCTTCCTTTGGGGAATATGATCATTAATGTCAATGTCGCATATTTTGCCTGTCATGAAGGATTTTTATTTGCAATTGACCTCTTCATGCTCGTCATGTGTAAATAGGATTTCTTCTTATGGTAATTGTCCTATATTGATTGCTGAATCATTTAAATATTCTTATAAGAGGCTGATATTCTTTCTGGTTCATATTGGTTTGTACTTTCGAAGATTCCTTCATTATTCGTTATCAGTTTGTTGAAAATTCCTTGATGTAGTTTTCGAGTCAGGTCGTTATAAGACCGGTCCATACTTGAGACGTTTGGATGCAATCAATAAGGCTGGCTCTAACAACACAGTTGATTTCAGATAATTATTTTCAAAACGATTTTATTTCCACAAGAATAAATATATTCCATCCTAAAATAAACAATCGACTGAATCGTAAGAATGCAAAAAAATTACTTACGATCATTAGTTAATTTGGTTTCATCCGGTACATCCGAGAGGGTCATGAACATTGAAATATGATATGGGCTTTTGGTATCTTCGAAAATAAAGGCATGATAGTACACAAAGATTTAATTCATAACCCAGAGAATAAAACACAAAGTGTTGTCACGTAGATATACGGACACCTTTGTTTGAAGTCTTTAATGTCCTGCACCTTCTACTGACGCAGCAAAATGATAAGAAAAGCTTGAAATACATTATGAATACTCAAAATACTGGTCCAATTGAAATACAACAGTTCAGATATTTTTCAGGAAAATATACGTTGCGACCTTTATATTAATTTTGTTCATTTTAATTACAGCTGCGAGATGAATATCTCAGGCCACATATATTCCGTTTTTGCTTTACGAATAGAGAACAAATTTGCTTATGAACGAAGTAACATATCAGACACTACCTATAAACTTGAAAAAAGATATAAACAAACAGCTGAATTTCAAAATCTGACACATCCAATGAGTCAAAGTCTCAAGCAAAAAACCTAAGTCTATACAAAGAAATTATAATTTTTAACTTTTAAATTTTGTGTTTTTCAAACATTTACCTCACAAGAAACTTACCCAAGAAATACAAATGAACAATTTTGAACCAGTTTATATTTCAAATATTTTTATTTATAATAATTTGATTTTAATTCGCATCCTACTATTTATATATCAAGTTAAACAAAGACTGAAAAATTCAGAGGTGATATGTCCAGGAAATGAAGGTATTATTCTCTTTGTTGATTCATGAATACGAACGGTGTCGCTCCCTAGTGATGAAAATTTGTCTGAGTGTGGCAAAGTTTCATCTATTCATCACGATTTATTGTTAAATCTATCGCGAGAATAACATCAATGATAAATGCAGTCAAATACATTTTTCATGTTCACAATAGCATAAATGAGCAAGAAAATACAAATTGTAGTCACCCCCCCCCTTTCCACCAACCCTTCGATGACGACCCAACGAAAACACTTACAAACAAAAAAGTAAACAAAATATGTTCTTACATACTGTTCTTTTATAATAAATCAAAATAACACTCTAGTACTAAATTTGCAAAAAAAAAATAATTAAACAATGCAGTATCATCTCCGTCCTTATCGTATGCGTTTTGTCTAGTTTTAAATTAAACGTACATTGTATATAAAATTAAGAATCATTGTCTACTTAAAATTTCACTTCATTTCCAGAAATAATAGTCACATCATTTAAAGGCTGGATGCCAAGTGTAAATTTGTTTAACAACTGAAGTGTAAGATATTTCTAGCTTGTGCATGCGAAACTTAAAACCTGGAACAAATGGTATGAACAAATGGTGCGTACTGAGACATGATATTTCTTTGGCTCTAGTGGGTATTAACAAGATAGGGTACATTCATCACCTTGAGGGAGAAAACGAGTAACTAGAGGTGCTAATTATATATTTCTAAATGATAGCATGAATATTTTGGTTTATATTTAGGTTTTGAAGTCTGTTGTTTTATGTTGAGTGAAGAGGTATAGAACCATTTTCACAAAAATGGAAATATTTCTGACCTGACACCTGGGGGAGGTCAGCGCACGGTTTCCCTAAATCCACCACTGTTAAGAACAAAATATTTATTCAAACAATCGACACAGGTATAATGGCTATACAGGGTATGAATAAGCATGTCAGGCTAGCTAAACTATTAATAGCGATTTGACCAGACATTGGTCAAGCTTGAAGCTCTGCAAACTTTACACCTATTATATGCCTTATTCCTTTAGGCACAAACGCCATAAATAAATGATTTACATATTTATATAATGACCATCATTAATCTCACTAATTACACACATGTTGTAACCGTCCTCAGGGATGAATACCATTATTTTATTCATTTCTCCCAGACTTCACAAGGAGAGAAGTAAGTTTCTAAAACCGTTCTGTTACCAAAAACCCTCTATTGCAATTTACAAGCCTTTGTCGCCAATAATCGCTGAAGTCTCCAAAATATTGCTAGATTTTTTACTCTAGTAACGAATACATATATCATACGTTTTGTGCTTTTTGTGGAATTGGAAATTGTTCATACTTCATAATAACATGCTTTTTTTCTATTTTACTACTTTTATGCACTGCAGGATAGTAACTTCATTCTGTTCTAAAATTATATTTACGTAACCATTTTGTTTTCGTATTTTCTCTGAATATTTATTATTCTTGCGCTAATTGTTAAAATTGGTCTCTATAGGTTAGTGACATAATCATATAAATTGTAGCAGTTGTGGTATTCTCAGCTGCCACCAATGTGTGATCTGAGATTAACTTTCACTAATAACAGTTTTGTTCTGTTCTGTTCAAAATGAACAGCACAAGGATGACTTAATGGCAAAGTCCACACAGAGAGTAACCTTTTTTGGGTAGAATAATACCACTACCTCAACGCTATAATTAGGTGGCACAATGCAACTTGGAGAACAATGTATCCTTCGATAACTTGCATAACACTCAATTTATTCTGCATTTTCTGTGATATTTTCCCTACGATAGCTTTAGAAAATATTTTGGAGACTACTAAATACTTGAAAGGAAAAGATAAGGAATTCTTTACTTGAAGATACGGAAAACATCATCGCATAGAGCAAACACGAATAACAAATGTTTAATGTGTGATAAATTAAGAAAGTTAATAACTAGAAGGCGTATTTCACACGGCATTGATTCAGAAACTATTCAGTTCACGATAAAAGGAAAGGAAGTTACAATACCAGTTGTCTTCCATATACTAATACAACAATGTTCATTATATCATTGTATCTTTTAGTTCTGAGTCATTATGTCAAATTTAGCATTAAAAAACAAACTCCTTAGAAGCTATATAAGGTAGTAACCATGCTCAAGTTGGAAAATATTTGAGCCTAGTATGACACGTTCGTCTCATTTGTAAATATTCAATCCGTTCACGAATAGTACTACAGAAACATAATTCCTTTGACGTAGCATATAATACAGCTATATCAAAGGTTACCCAGGGTTTCACCACGAAAGAGTTTAAAGGGAGTCTTGATATTTTGCAAGAATGCCATGGACACTGATCTATATAGGTTTGTCAATCCAGTGACAAAAAATATAATGATTGCTGTTGAATGATTATGCAACACGCTGTATTATCAGGGGTATAAATTGAAACAAAAGTTTATAAAAGCAACAAAATAATTATTTTACAAACAGCAAAACAAGAAATTCTGTAATATACGTCTTACATCTGACTTGAATTCATAAGTATAAATGATGTTGTCATACATGGCAGGGATCGTATATTAGCTTCTGTTCAACAAATCAAACATCTTCTGATAATAGCAAACAGAAGCTTACATGCACACAAAATGTATATTTAATTCTTGTATGATATTCATAGTTTAATAAACATTTCTGTTACAGATGCTATCTTATCACAATATGTATACAAATTTTTTCTTTCTTCAGTAACGGTGTAATTTACAGCTATCAACTTTTAAACTTTCCAGAAACTGCATTTTCTCTTGTTTTCGCTCGTTAACTATTTTTTATGAATGTGTTATATATGCAGTACCATTTTTAAGACTTCATCTTCTTAAATCATGCATATTTGCAGAAAATAGCCATCACAGTCTCAGTGTATTTATATCAGATACTCGAGTAACTGCAAATCAATAATGTCTGCTTCCAAAATCATCGCACGCACGAGCGAGGTAAACCCCATTGTAGGGAACTCTATTAATCGTTTGCATGTGTAATGAGTAGATAGTTTGTTCAGTTAAGCTTTATTTCAGTTCAGCGTATGTCATTTTCGTTTTGTTACTTTTATTTTTTCACCAAACCTGCCAGGTATGTGCGTATTCGACGATCCGCTGGGTTCGTAGTACATGTTCCTCAAACACCCTTTTTATCAGTCATTTATGTTAAATATATTGCGAGATTTTAAATGAATTTCATTTTAATCAAATCTACTGCGTTCGGAAATGTAATATATACATTTGTCATTTTTGCTTCTTTTTTAGTGAGGCAGATATGTTAATGTTATTTATTACTTTTTGAGGTGGGGGAATTATAATCTAGTATTGCAAATATGAACGAAAATAAAACCACTAATTTGCCTATTTCTTGCATGAAAAGGATATCTTGCATATAACTTTCAATGATCGTAACATAATAAATAGCATATCCAGTAACATAATGTAAAACATATATTATATGGCATTTATTACATATGTGACATAAATTACTACATATAATATTTCCAAACTGTCTTTATAGCAGCCGTAGAAACAAAAATATTTTGTTTCAAAATAAAATGTCTACGTTCTACTAAAACAGGCATATAATCTACAAATGATAAATTCATAATTAAAACAGTCATGGGGTTATGCCATCGAAATACCCGTGACTGGCTCAACAATACAACAATGGTAAGTTTGGAATAAACAAAAGTCCTCAAAAAATTATATGTCAGATGCTTTGATGAAATAACGTCGCCTTTTCAATAAATAATTGTGTTTATACAATATAATTAAGTTCCATATAAGTCGTAAGAATCAATTTATATTGATAGTAACGTCACAAACACTCATATATGCACACACATGCAAGTATAATTGACCTTATTGTGCAAAAAGAAAAACCCTTAAAATGCCTACGGCACAAAAGGGATCCACTATGAGTGTTGTACTTTAACGAAACGGCTTTTATAACAGGAATGTCTTTGTTCTTTGCAAATTGCAAGCATAGATGTATTATATAGTGCACCTGGCAGATTTATGTTGCTCCTGAAACAGATTGCAATCAGTTTTTGATTGGTTTGGTTTGGTAAGATTTTATGTTTAACGGCCCAACGATACAAAGAAGGCTTCCTAGTGCCGAGGCTATTCGAGTAAAGTGCATTGCCGGAAGACGCGCCATGCAAACCGGCCCTGGCTGATCCAGTCGTAGGATTCGAACCCTGGCTGATCCAATCGTAGGATTCGAACCCTGGTTGAACCAATGGTAGGATTCGAACCTTTCGTTGAAGAATAAGGCACGCTAACAACCGAGCCTTCACGGTTTCTGCTTCTATTAAGCGCGTCTTAAGACATGCGGGAGGGGGGTTTGGGGATTTCACTATCGAGCCGGCTGGAGGGCTCATCTACATGCCAGAGGATTGTGAATCTTGATGTTTGCTGTGAGATTTCCTTGTAAGTTTCTTTTTATATAGCTCATTGAAGATTAAGGCTTCCCAGAACCTTGAAGAATGGATCATAATTATTTCCCGGACTGGAGATAAGGTTATTAATTCACGTAGACTAAACACAACTGCGTCTGAATGGATGTTCGATACTGTCTCTAGAGTGATAACAGATCAGTACCTTTGCATTATCAGGCAGATAGCATTGGTGCATAAGAATATCGGAATCAAAATAACGGTGCTAGAATAAATCTATCTAGGAAATTCAGATAGGTCTGTATTTGTCTGCCGGACTTTCTTTAAGTGTAAATGCGGTCAAAATGAATCTGTGTGAGTTAATGTATTAAATAAACAAAGAAATTTCTCAAGCAGTCTGTCATGAGTGGCATAGAGCACTTGTGCCTGAGATTCAGGCGAAGGTGCCATTACTTGTGGCACGGATTTGTTTTCTGCTTGGAACGAAATATAACTCTGACCTGTTTGATACACAGTATTGGTAAACGAACGTCTAGAATTTCCCTTCCATGTTCAGTGTAATCAACAAGATTAAGAAAAATATGGCATGGACAAATGAGTAAGAAAACTCGCAAAAGTTATCTTACCTAATACCAACAGACTTTATACAGCCATTATTTAACCAACTATTATGTTTAAACAACGAAATTTTATGAAAGGTTTTGGTTTCTAATTAGTGTTAGGAATCAGAATATCTGAATTATATGCGTTATTCATTAATTCACACTACGTTATTTTCTACTATCTTGTCTTTGAATCGATGCCATCCCGTCTGAGCTACTGTGGCATCATTTTTGATCACCATCAACGATCGCTGGATATATGTGAAATGCATCGGTCAAACGACGTTTACGGTTATAATTTGACACCATACATAAGCTTATATACATTTTCACTAATGACCTTGCACACGTATAAATATAAATGTATAATCAAAATTCAGTTATCAGAGTCTGTCTATCGGGCAGTCGAATAAATCCTATGATTTTCAAATGTACTTTATGACGAGAAAGATGACAAAATATATTTCTTTTACTGTGTAAAGGTTCTCTTTATTGCTTCATATTATTTTGCAATCAACAAGGTAGACTGAACATTAGCTTGATATGCGTTTTGCATTATTCACGTTCAAGTAATAGGATCTTTAAACTGACGCTTACTAATGATACAGTATCAGAAGTCTTTTATGGTTGTTGACGTGAATATGCATGATTCTATATGCTGTCAATAAGCCCGGCCTTAAATTAACCCCTGTTATTTGATGTTGATCGTCTAAACCGTAATTGAGACAGAGTAAATGTTCCCAAAACCTCGGTTATTCCAGTGATATGTAATGGGAAAGGATTTATAAGCAACGAAATCGTATGATAAATCGCAGTATCAATGTACACACTATAAATGTTAGCAGTGCGTATATTGTTGACTATAGTTATTATGTTGGTGA
>JAECUM010034441.1:0-46465 GCA_016617855.1 Megalonaias nervosa
GCTCCCATCCCTAGTAAGATTGCAGCGTACTTGATGACCCCTTCCCCTACACCGCAACGAGAAGAACTTAAAGCTTGGGTTAAAAAGATGATGTCTACTCCACCTTCGACAGAGGTGAAAAAGAAAGAAGGGAAACCAGAAGTGAAAAAAGAAAAGAAGACCAAAACCATTCCATTACCACCACCACCACCACCACTACTACTACCTTCCACTTCTGCGCCCGTGGCACATCGAACACGTAAGACCGTTTCCAAACCATCCCCTCCTTCCATTCAGACTAGCACTCGTGAAAATTGGATCACTTATTAAAACATGGAGAAGGTGTTAACCAGCATTTGCTACGATCCAGCTCATCCTGCTGGTTACGGAGGAGTTCAGAAATTGTATCGTGCTGCCAAAACTCGATTGAAAAGTATCCGTTTACCTCAGGTGCAACACTGGTTACAAGAACAAGCCACGTACACCTTACACAAACCCATTCGACGAAAATTTTCCAGAAGTCGCACCCAAGTGGAGGATATCGATCACCAATGGCAAGCCGATTTAGCCGATGTCTCTCATTTGACCACCAACAATCGTGGCTACAAATATTTGTTTTGTGTCATCGACGTCTCTTCCAAATTTGCTTGGGTCGTACCATTGACTTCCAAATCGAGCAGTGAGTTAGTGCGAGCCCTCAAATTGGTGTTGAAACAAAGTGGTCGTCACCCTCTTCGATGGCAAATGGACAAAGGCACCGAATTTCAAAACCAAGCTTTCCAAAAAGAATTGAAGAAACGTGACATTCATTTTTACACCACCGAGAATCCCGAAACCAAAGCCAGCATCGTGGAACGTTTTCAACGCACCTTGAAAGAACGCATGTGGAAATATTTTACGCATCAACACACTCTCAAGTACATTGACGTCTTGCCACACCTCGTTCAATCGTACAACCAATCTTACCATCGGAGCATTGGACGTGCCCCCCCAAAAAGTGACTCCCGATAACGAAGTGACCGTCTTCGAGCGCCTGTTTGGACGTCCACGACAGTGCCTGTCCCCAAGAAAGGTGGAGTGTTGGCATCGGGAGATTGGGTACGCATTGGCAAAACCAAACGCACTTTCGACAAAGGTTACTTACCCAATTGGACCACTGAATTGTTTCGTGTCACTGAACGTGTGCGTGGTCGTTATCCTCCCGTCTATAAATTAGAAGACATGAACGGGGAAGTGTTAAAAGGAACGTTTTACTTACCCGAGTTACAACGTGTGACCAAAAAGAAGACGACGTGTACGAGATCGAAAGCATTCTCGATCGAAGAACTCGTAAAGTAGGAAAGAAACGTGTCAAAGAAGTCAAAGTACGTTGGAAAGGATATCCTCCCAGTTTTGACTCTTGGATCGACGCTTCGCAACTCATCGACTATGAAAAGAAGTGACCATCATGCCCTTCAACACAGTCTCAGCTACTGCAGTGACCACTCCTTCCCCCAGTTCTTCTCTGCAAGATCTACAAGAACAACCCTTGTGGGTGTGGTGTGGAGAACGTGTGCCTAAAACTCAAATCGTCTTTTCTGCCAAATCTTTGTGGTGTATTGTGTCATCGGTGCTGCCATTGCCAATTTGAGTTTGCAACAAGGAGATAAACAATTGTGGACCATTTTACTCAGCAGCTGCATTGGTTACCTTCTTCCCAATCCGTCTCTGAAATATTCCTCTAACGGAAACAACAACAACGGAGTCTTGTGTCCAACGTCAGTTCCAACAGTCACCCTAACCATCCTCTTTTAGACACTCCTCTAACTTCCAGTGACTCCTCGGACACTAGAACTGTGGAATTATGAACAACCAATTTTACTTAACGTTACCCAGTGACAGTTCCATGGAGGTGTTTCCCAATAACACTTTGTGCTGTTTCTCGGCCAAATTACCTCAGGCCATCCGATTGGATCACGAAGCCCCTTGGGAAGTGCTTTGGTGGAAATGATTCACCCTACACAAATCAAAAAGATCATCAAAAAATCAAAACACTTTGACGATAGAAGTTTGTGACGAACAAGTGCAACAAGCCATGGATGAACGCGCTAGTGGTAGTGGTGTAGCTGACTTTATCAAAACACCAAACCCCATAACTAAACGAACCACTTATCTGTTGAAAGTTCCTGCAGGTTATTATTTTAGTGGCCAACATTTGGTGAACACCATAGCTGAGAGGTTCAATTTCATGTTTAGTAAAGCCTTGGAGAAAGCCATAAAAAGTGTCACGATCGAGTACCACAAAATATCTCGTCGCCTACTGATGAAATTTTCTGAGGAGAAAGTATTTTCCATTACATTTTGTCCTGAATTGTATGACATTTTGGGTGGAGACCCTAAGTTAATCAAGATTGCAAACGAAATACCAGCTGTGACCAGTAACTTGGATTTTGCGAAATATTTTCGATTCCCTGTAGAAATGAACCAAGGACTGAATTTGATTTTTGTGTACTCCGATGTGGTGGAGTACAACGTAGTGGGACACACCTCCTTACCGTTACTGCGTGTCATTCCTTTCAAAGTGGATTCTGCCACGAAGGCTGACGAGGAAGGTGGAAACACCTATCACGTTCACCGCGAATTTGTAAATCCTCACTATTTGTCCGTCAGTAAGCCGTATTTCGACACTGTCAACATTGCTATAAAAGGAGATCTGGGACAAAATATTCCATTCACCAAAGGGAAAGTCACAGTGAAACTCCATTTTCGAAAACGATTACTCTAACTTTTTGTCAGTCATGTATCCTGTGTACCAAGGAGTTGCTCGACAGCGAGGACATGGTTTAGGTGATATACTCAAATCGGCCTTTCGTAGAGTGGTTCCCATTTTGAAACCGATGGTGACACGGGAATTGCAAGCCTTAAAAGATTCCGCGTTGACGCAAGGTAAAGAATTTCTCCAAAATGTCATCATTGACAAACAAAACCCCAAAGAAGCTTTCTTGAGAGCAGGCAAAAATGTCTTGCTTCAAACAGGCAAAGACCTTTTGGGTCGGCGAGAAACTCCTATAAATGCCCTGGGCAATGCTGAATTAGGCATACGTGAGCATTCCAAGTCGGAACTGGATCTGTTTGCCATGCCACCCACCATGATGACGATGCAAGAATCCCAATGGGTCGAATTTCATCCCGTCTCCTCTTTGGTGGATTCCACTCCCATCGAGTTTGAAATCAAAGGACAGCCCGAAGATTACATCGATCTGAATAATAGTTACTTGTATCTAAAGCTGAAAGTGATCAAAACCGACAACACCAATCCGGGAGCCGATGCCGCAGTAGCTCCCGTCAACAATTTCATGCATTCCTTGTTCAGCGAAGTGGATTTGTACTTGAATAACAAACTGATCAGCAGTAGCACGGATACTTACCCTTACCGAGCGTACCTAGAAAATCTCTTGACGTACGGAAAAGAGGCCAAGAACACTCATCTGGATGCTTGCGTGGTATGGAAACCTGACACCGCAGGTGAGAACACGTTTAACGACAGAGCCCTGACAGCCGATGACGATCCTCACAATGTGGGTTTTAACGATCGTCGAAGGAAAATCCTGCAAGGTCGTAGTTTAGAACTGATGGATCGTTTGCATTTGGACATGTGGTTGCAAGAGAAGTATTTGCTGAACGGAGTGGATATTCGCCTGAGACTCAATCGCAGTAGTGTCGCTTTCCATTTGATGGCTCAAGCCAACGAGTACAAAACCATCATCCAAGAAGCCAGACTTTTCGTGCGACGTGTAGAAGTGTTACCTAAAGCGGGAAACGACATCAGTCAAACATTGAGCAGATCGACCGCCAAATATCCGATACGACGTGTAGAAGTGAAAACATTCACCATTGCTGCTGGACTCCGATCCAAGATCGAAGATCATCTGTTCCAAGGACAGTTACCCAAACGTTTAATCGTTGGTATCGTCAGTAATGCAGCCTTCAACGGAGCCCACGATCAAAATCCTTTCCAGTTTAAGCACTATAGAGTGTCCAAAATTGAAGTCAGTCGCGATGGCAAGACTTTGTGTACCAGACCCTTCGAACCTAACTTTGCCCAGAAGAATTACTTGAGATCGTACTTGTCCCTGTACGAAGCTACGGGGCAACTAGGAACCAACGCCAGTCACGGTATTTCGTACCAAGATTATGTCGGAGGTTACACTTTGTGGGCCTTTGATTTCACTCCAGACCAAGGCAGCGACGAGGGACATTTCCACCCTATAAAATCCGGTCAACTGCGTGTGGAACTTCAGTTTGCAGAAGCTCTCACTGAGACGGTCAACGTCATCCTGTATGCTGAATTCGATAATACCATAGAAATCAACAGTTTGAGAGAAGTCATTCTAGACTATTAGACACAATGGAAGACTCCTATCCCTCTTTAAACAGTGGAGAATCTTTGGACATGGAATGGGAGGATAGCGTGAAAACAGAACCCCAAGACCAAGTCAAAGAGGACGAGGTAGTCGTCAAGTCCAGATGGCCAGAACAAGAACAACATTTAGTGTCCTGTTTTGCTAAACACCTAGCGGAATACAATTACGGAATTGTCCAAGAAATATTGTTATGGATGTCAAAACGATCATCCCAGTCAAATTCAACACGATAAATGTATGATGATGAGTCAAGAAGAAAAATTGGACGAGTATCTGGACGACGCTTGGAGTCTCATCTCAGAAGAAACCGTGTTGCATGAGTGGTATAAAGGCTTGCGTGATCTTTCCTGTCCTCCATTGACTACTCTAGAGATCTATCGCATCGAAGCTCTCTTAGCCCAGAGTGCGGAGACAAGGCAAAGAAACGGATACTTGACAGATCGTTTCAAACAAAAAGTCAGAATTGAATTGATGACTTATCATTACCTGTGAAAAAACAAAAACAACACAACAGAAAATGGATACCTGGGAACTTTATTACCTTTTGAACAATAGTTCGTATACTGCTTCTTGGAATCCTGTTGTGTGCGCTAAAGATGAACTACCTCATCGCAAACCTAAAGACCATCAAGCTTATGTCATCAACACGGACAAAGGTCATCTTCCAGGCACTCACTTGGTTGCCGTCTACTTCCCTCAAGAGAATTGTGTGGAATATTTTGATTCGTATGGATTACCCCCTTTGGAAGACGATATCATTGACTTTATGAGAAGAAATGCCCAGACGACACGATACAATACTGTGAAATTACAAGGCACAGATTCCATGGTGTGTGGACAATATTGTGTATATTTTCTTCATCAACGCAGTCTTGGATATCCTTTAGAACATTTAGTGACTTATTTTGATCGTCACTCTTCTAGAAACGATGAGAAAATAGATCGATGGTTTTGTGACCATTATAGTTATCTTTTGTCTTTGGCTAGGAAACGTAGTGTACATCAATGGCCTCATGACTTCCATCAATGGAAATCTCACATGATTTCACAACGTTGTCAACCTTGTCAAAAATAATTTGTTTGATGTTACTTGTTACTTGTGACTTATGACTTGTTACTTGTTACTTGAATAAAAATGTTGTGTTTTGAAAAAAATGTGTCTGTCGTTTGTTTTCAAAAAAAAACACTGTGAATATATGCTCTTTGACTTCTTTCTATCCCTCATCATGACATTCGCTATTATAGCGTTCCGACACTAAAACCGAAGTAGGGATGTTTTCTATCGCGTCCGCGTTTGAACCATATAAAGCGGGTGGGTCTCCAGTCTGACCATTCACTGTTGACTCGTCAACTTATGAAGATGCCTTCCAGACTAGCCCAGCTGAACGAAGCTTACGTCAATTTACATCGTGTCCGGCTAAACCTGATACCGAAGCCTGAAGAAATAGAGAATGTTAGGATGCTCTCCACAGTCCAAGGTCTGATAGAAGAGATGTTTAGAGAGGAAATTAAAAAAGAACAAGAAGAATGGACTGAGAAATACAGACTTCAGAAGAAGCAGAGAGAAGAAGAAGAACAACAACAGCAGCAGCAGCAGCAGCAGCAGCAGCAGCAAGAACCAGACAGAGGTTTTGTGGACTGTCGAGTAGACACCAAAGAATTCTCTTTCTCTTTTCGCAGAAGCAGACCGTATCCAATAGGAAAGCCTACTACCAGACGGGGACGCAATCTTAGACAGTAAAAAAGATTGCCATTACTTCGTGAACAAAAAAAAACAGCCCTTTTCAGGGCTACCCAATACTCTCGAAAAGACATACTCATTCAATTTGCCAAAATTTGTCATTAGAAAATAGAAGTGTGTCTATAAGCACTTCGTTTCTTTTGTCAGTAAAACAAAATATTTGTGTGTTTGTATGTTTAAAAAATAGAAGTGTGCCTATAAGCACTTCGTTTCTCTGTCTTGTCCAATCGTGTCTGTCTGTGTTTGTAAGTAAAAAGTAAAAAAGTCAACGTGAGTGCTTCTTTTAAGTCTGCGCGTTACATGTGATGGTAAATTTGGGTGCTAGGGAATGTTTACCTTCACGTCCGTGCTTCAAGTATATAAATCGGTGCGATCGTCAGTCTGGCTACCCACGTTGACGTAGCAGCTGCAACAAAATGAGCAGAATAGCAAAACTACTAGAACTCCAGATGCACCTGGAATATGCCAGGCGGTTGCTAGATGAGCTGGCTATGGAGGGTTTAGCCGAAGAAGCCAGGCCTGAAGAGGAGGAGAAGAAAAAGAAAGAAGAGATGAGAGGGATCCTACCTCACCTCATGCTAAGACTTGTGTGTGAGGTCAAGCCTGAGGTGAGGACTCCTCCAAAGACAGTATCAGCACCACAACAAAGACAGCCACAATCTCTGCCGCCAGTACCACCAGTACCAAGAGCCGCTGTCCCCCAGAGAGAAACCTAGGAGGAGGAATTGGAAAGACAGAGGCAAGAGTGGGAGCCTCGGTGTCAGCATCATCATCCCAGGGTGTGGAATAGAAGAAGAAGGGAACAAGTGTTCACTATCCCTCAAACTGAGGAGTGGGATAGTGAAGCCAATCAACCTCCCTCTGCGCTCCCAACCACACGCATCAATTGGGAGCAGGACTGGAGCCGGCGATGCGTGTGTGGTGCCCGCCCTGGGAGATGTCATCATTAAGCAGGTGCATTTGCAGTTCTAAAAAAACAGCCCTTTTCAGGGCTAACCAGATCTCTAGAAAAGAGAAACTATTCAGTTTGCCAATTCGTGTGAATGTAGTGTAGTGTGACTATAAACACTCACTCTTTACTGATGTCTGTGTGTGTGTGTGTGTGTGTGTGTGTGTGTGTGTGTGTGTGTGTGTGTGTGTTAGTGTTAGCATGCACGTTCGTTGGTGTGGATAGTATATGGGTGTGTGTTTTTCTTCTCTTCCTTCGTTGTTGTGATAGTATAATGTGTGTTTTATGCTTGCTCGTTCGTTGGTGTGGATAGTATATTGTGTGTGTGTGTGTGTGTTTTATGCTTGCTCGTTCGTTGGTGAGGATAGTATATTGTATGCGAAGTGAGTGTAAGGGATGTTTTCGTTCACATCCGTGCTCCACGGAGCGCTCGTCATTCGCGCCATTCACAACAACATCAACTAAAGTCTTCACTTTCGTTTTTGAAGACCACCACAATGCAAACATGATCTTTTTGGACGGCGACTCAAAATCGGCAACCAAAAATATCCAAGCGGTGCTAAAATTTAACGGATGACTCACATCCAGCTGATTGGAAAACCTTTTGGCCAATATAAGTACGCTAAGTACGCAAAATTCCAACACAAGAATATCTTCTAAATTCACAACTCTGTAACATTCGATCAATTGTACAGGTGGCTCACACAATGTTGGTATAAGGACACCAGTCGGCACAACTGGAAAGGATTTGACCAACAATCTGCCCGGCTGAGATAAAGCAGGGCGGATTGATCTTTGGTGGCGGGTGGGGTGGGGATGCGGCCGGGGTGGGAGACCTGGTGGTGGGTCTGCCGTTTGGGAGCGAGGTAGGTACGTCCATATTGATAGGATAACGAGGCAAAATGCAGAAGGGCCCAGCTCGGGGCCTAACTGCCGAAAGGTCCAGCTCAGGACCAAGCGCCCCCTTAAGGGGACTGTCGCCCAGCCTAGGGCCACAACCAGTCGCAAAAGCACAAAGTGCATACGCGACTATAATCCGAAACATCTACACAGAATAAAAAAATTAGCAGCAACATGGACTTGTTCAACAGATTAAAAGACATTTATTATTGGATAATGGATGGAGTCTACGTGGTTGAAAGGTTTGAAAAGGAATGTAGCTATCAAGTTACGAAAGACTTTGTAACCACTCAAGTCACCAGCATAAAACTAGCCAAGGATCTAGTAGCAGGTATGACAGAGTAGCAAGTGGAGAAGATTAGAGGTTTCATTCAACCTAAATATGTGAGTGTAGGCTCCTTGAAACAGGCTCTTAATCATGTCATACAAGTGAGCTCCTTTCTACAAGACATATTCAATTTCACCGAGTGGTCTTTTGTCAAAAACTTGGGCTTAGACTCTTTAAAAAAAGCTGAAGACCTGATGAGAAAAGTACTGGAGGAAGAGGTGAAGAAAATCAAAGAAACCTGGAGAAAAGAAGAGAACTGGACAAAAGAGAAAAAGGAGAAGGAAAACAGAAAGAAGAAAGAAGACTTTGAGAAATTAAACAACAATTGGATAAAAGTGCAAGAGAAATTTAGAGCTATGGGTCATCCTGACTGGATGCCAGAGAAAGAAAAGAGGAAAGAAATTATTCAAAAAGTCAGGAACTGGTGGAAGAACTGGAGAAGATAAAAGAAGAAGAAGAACCCAAAGGCCCTTTTCAGGGCCACTTCCAATGCCTCGAAAAGATCTTAATTTTCATTTTGTCTCCAACCTAAACGAATATATAAAACCCTTACTCTACTAAAAACACGAACGCTCTTGATTCGTGTTTGTCTATAGCCCTCCCTCAGGTAGCCTGACGTCACAGTACTTCTCTTTTTGCTACATTGTTACCAGTGTGACGTCATGCCACCTGTTCCATTCCTCTTATCGCTATACAGACCCAGGGTGTACTAGTCACTATACAAAATTTCCATTGACGCTATACAGTCCCAAGGTGTGCTAGTCACTCTACACAATTTCCATTGAGGCTATACAGTCCCAGGGTGTGCTTTTATTTCTTGAGGCTATACGGTCCCGGGGGGGGGGGGGGGTCTGTGATGCTAATTCCCACTGAGGCTACGGTATCCCCTATTACTACTTTTATGTATTTTTTTTCTTCAAATAACCGAAGAAATTTTTGCATGCTTGGATCCTGCCAGTAATCAAACGTTTATAATGCTGCAAACATCTTTTCCCCGGAATAGAATAGTAAAATTACAATCCAAAGAGTAATTGAAGTAGACAGATAGACAAAGGCTAACATAATGATGTTTTCTTGATGAAAAAGACTAACAACATTTTTCCAAATCATACAATCTAGAGTTTTATTAAATACGTGAAGAAAACATATACTGGCGTAGCAAGAGATGCCACTCTATATAGGAAAAGATTAATCGGAATTACTATATACGTTTTTGTTTTAGGATAAAAAATAAAACCAGTAACCAGTAACCAGTATAGTTTTAACAAATTAATGACAGTACAATAATGTAATTAATTTGCCTTGTCAGTCAATTGACAGGCCGTGTGTGCTGCTGCAATGTTTCAGTAATTTTGAGGAGGATATGATGCCGTTCTGGTACTATTCTCGCCTCCATATTTTATTTGTTTTGCTCTGTTATCTTCTCAATGTTTATTTTCGGATACCAGTTGAATATGTGTAAAAGTTGTGGCTTCGCCTTATAAGAGGCTAACTAGCACATAGAAAGGAAAGCCGCTTTTGCAACAATGTTTCATTTTTTAATTAATGTCATATTTTGTCTCCGTACATAAAAAGATATTTTGCTATACAAAGCTATATTTGTCATGTAAAAGCAAATGAGTAAATTATTAAACGCCAACACGTGTTCGCGGCGAATTGTCCAAAGTTAATCACCAAAGCAATACCTCAAATCAAATATATGGCCGTTTGAAATATATAGGAGATATCTTTTTATATGATCTTGGTGGTTATATTTGTAATTCAATGTGTGCAATAATTTTTTCTTTTTCTTTTTTTTTTTCTATAGCATTGGGTACGAAACGACTCCTTTTGTTACGAAACGACTTGGGTACGGAATGACTTGCTTCGTTCAACATTGACCCTGACTCTTGGGAAGACCGTACACAAGATCTCTCCATTTGGGGACAGTGCCGTCTTAAGGCATGGACACACTGGACAGTTGCCCAGGGCCTCACGCTTCTAGGGCATCATGCTGAGCATATTGTTAACGAATAGTAGGGCCCGTAGGGGGCCCCAGTACATTGCTTTGCCCAGAGCCTACAATGTTGTTAAGACGGCACTGCTTGGGAAGTCTCGCTCATACTAGGGCTACATAAATTAAACAATAGAGAATTGCAGAGGCAGAGAAGAAGTGTGCCACAGACATTTTCAGAGCATAAATTCAGGTTAATCAGCCGTCCACGTACTCACAGAAATCTAATCAGTTATAGCATTCGCACACCCTCCCGTTTGTTTGTACACTACTTCCGGTTTTAAAAACAAAGGTCATCAAGGATATAAAAGATGAACTTAGTCATTTCATTCATCAATTTATAGCATATAGCTGGTTGCCACCAAGGATCAAAAACATGCTCAACTTGTCGGCATTTCGAATCGAAGGAAAATCTCTTTAATAACATGGTCGCCATATTTGCTTGGGCGAGTCTATCTTTTCAAGCAACAGAAGTGATGTGGCTAACCTTCTTTGATATTCTCAATCATTCCTTAAATTTTGGAATTGCATCTCTTCTAACATATGTAGACAAATGACCATCCTTTTTGATTTGTTTTAGAAATAGTAAAACAAGACATTGCAAATCTTTCACGCAGACGACAGTTTTTATTGAAATGGAATCTTCTAGAAACAAGAAAAGGACACAGCAGTCTGCTTGTTTACACCGAGAGCCGCCAATGAGTTTAGTGTTAGGGACCCCTAGCGACAATCAAGTTAGAAATTGTTGAATGAAATAACTAATTTGTGAATTTCTTAATATACTTGATGCCTTTTTTTAAGCGGTTTGGGTGGGGTTACAAACAAACGGGAGGGTGTGAGAATGCTACAGTAATGTCACGGTCATCTTCGAACTCGAAGAACAAACAACAACATCTCTCTGGTGCTACTGATTAAAAAAAAAAAATGTACTACAGTCGACACATACTGCATTAGCTGATTTGCCTGATACGTGATGTCACATTGCTACACTACTTGCTCCTCCTAAACAAATCGCCTTGTGTTATTGGATTGGAATTTTTGATAATTCTCATTGTTACTGATTCCTAATCGAGTATGCCCTTACCTTACACACGTCTAGACTCCCTGAATACATTCCGATGGGTAAAAATGCAAGGTGAGCCACAAGTTTAGGCCATTATTAGGTCCTTAATTATGCTTGATAGTTTGATTAATTATTTGATTACAAAACCAGTATGATTTGTACCTTACCATTTATTTGTTAGCCTATGATGTCACCATCAGCTGTAGAGGTGTGGCATATCCCACATTTAGATGTAACTTATTATCGAGCAGCATACAAAACTATAAAACAGGAAATGTCCAGACATCAGTTAACGTGTTGGGACCATTGGAGTTATATAGTTGCTTGCAGTTTACCCAGATGAAAGTTATTCATGTATTATTACATACTTCAGAACATATATGATTTATGGCACAGGGGCTCGTTTCGTTGCTTACAATTTAACTAACAGTCATAATATAAAATAATACAAGGGAGGACACTTTTGTCGTGCGACCTATTTTATGAATCAAAACTGATATTTCAAGCTACATTTCGCGTAGCGTAATAAATGTGGTACTCAGGCATTCGACTTTGTATGCTTATCCAACAAAGTTTGGCTTACTATCATACATTTAAGGAATGCAAGACCATTTTCCATGCTAATGCTCGATATGGCAATGATCGCGCCTGCTTAATATGCAAGAACAACATGCTGAATGGAATCTGCCATTTCATTGGCCAATTGAAAATAAGCTATAAATGAATGCTGGATGTAATTTTCTTTTAATAAGTGAGAGGACAGTAGGTAAATTTGTAAGCAATTATATGAGCCCTGCTGTGTACGACATCGACCTTGATATTTATAATTTTGGGTCAATGTTTTACTGCCTGAATAATGGTGTTGTGTGCTCAGTTAACTGACAGGGGAACGAGAGACCAATTTTCAGGAAACCAGAAACACTGAAATAGTAGACTGATGAAGTGTGGTTCTGTAACAAAATGAATGAAAATATTCTAATATTGAAGAAAGTGTTTAGATAGATATGTTTTGTTGAAGATTCTTATCATCCTTTTAACTGATTTTAACATTCCTGACTTCAATTGCATTCAACACTACAGAATACCATTACCATTATTTAGGCAATAAGATGTCGACCCCACAACATAAATATCAGGGTCGATGTCTTACATTGCAGGGCTGAACAAGTCCCTGTGGTTGTGACTTGCTTTAAGGACTGTTGATAATGTAGACCAGCAAGTTGTTTGCCTGGTGGTGGAGTCATGTCCCCACAAAAAAGGCAAAAAACAACTTGTTGGATTATTGGTAATGTCAATAGGCTTCATGTGGTTAGCCCAAATATTATGCAATGTGATCAACATGATGCCACTGGGCAAGGTGATGCTTACTCCATAATTGATGACTAACTGCAATGTTGTCAAAAGAATTGTATCTTTTCATTTGTGACTATCGTTCAGTCTGGCACAGATTAGATATGTTGGCTTCAAGTCAATACAACTGGTTCTGAAACTGTCGATGATGATTATATTGGAGTCGTCTGTGTTCTTCCATCAGATACTAATTATGAAATTGATATCCTAAATTACTGTCATGTGTACTTAAATAAATATGTGTTTTTAATGTTAAATTTTAATGCCGGAACTCATAGCTGCAATAATTATTTGAAAAAGATGAGTTCCTTCTCAAACATTTCAATTTTGGTGCAGATTTCTTTGAATTGATACAGCAGGGGTCAAGCTAGACTTAAATTTTAGGGAGAAGTGGCTTCTCCTTTTGGTCAGAACAGGGAGAAGTGGGAGCTAAACAGGGAGAAGTAGGAGCTAAACAGGGAGAAGTGAGACCAAAGCAGGAAACATGATATATAGATAGATAGATGGATAGATAGATAGATAGATAGCTACATTATCTTATTTTAATGATATGCTCTATTTTTCAGTATGCTTTTGACAGTTTTAAGCAATGCCTTATTTTCAAGTTGAAAAATATGTGTTATATGTTAGTATCAACATATTTTGTATGCGTATAAAATTTTTTATATTCATACCCATTCTATTCATGCTTGTATATGTGTGTTTGAACTGAAGTAAATGCAGTGTGTTTTAGCCATATGACTTAAAAAGCACATCAGAAGCTATACATTGTAATTAATTATAACTGATGGCAGTAACAAGATTAGAGTCTTGTAACTGTGAGTTGGTAAAAATGCTTAATAAACTACCACTTAATTATTTTATTTCTACAAGTTTTGTGTAAAATCGCAGTCAAAAAGATTTCTCGCATTCTTTGAAACAGCCTCTAATACATGTACATAGGAATAAATGCACAAGTGACTTCAAACCATACTCTTCATCCTGATTTCATTGTTCCCGATAAAACATTACAATAACTATTCATAGACAACACACTGAAGCACTGAAGTCGATATATAACTGAACTGGACCCTTTTTTCCCCCAACCGAAAATCCAAGAATTCGTATTGCACCATGCAAGTGCATCTATTTTTAGAAGGAGGGCTTTTCTTAATATAACTACTCACTTTCTTGCTTCTTTACAAAAATCATTAATAGGACTGCATATTTATGGTTGTATTATTTGCCTACCTATTAGTAATAATGATATGCATTGGTTAAATAATATTTGCTTCATTACTATATATATTTTTCGTATTTTCATGAAAATTAATTACGGTAAGTCAGAAAACCTTGACCCTGCAGCATTGTTTCGAATTCCACAACAGAGATTCCCATGTTTCTGACCTACATTATTAAATAGTTAGGCTAAATCTCCTATCACATAATATTTAAACTTTGTTTTCATTATATTATATATTTTCCTGAACCTAGTTGCCCAATTATTTACGAATACAGACAGTTTAATGAAGTGGTATATAATATACGCAGCGATGTCCGCCATTACAAGTTCATTTACGGTTTCAAATTGATTTTATGCAGAAAATACGCAAATACGGCTGTTAAAATCTCCATTTATTAAAAAAGAAATAAATTAGAAAACGCTCTTCACCGATCATAATTTTAAAAGCAAATTGCTATTTGCATATTGATGTTTAAATTTTGAAACAAAATTTGGTATATTTTCATCGTAGCACAGTGTGCCCAACTTCATGAAATCGAGCAATGATATCTTGCTCCGGAAAAGGGTTAATGGTCAGTTAGCTATTAAAACTTGCATGTGAATGTGCAAGAATTTCTTTGTCGCCGTAAGCTGATTGGTATCAAAACCACGTAAATACATTTGGCCTTGGGTTACAACAGTGCCAAAACTTAGTGGCTACAGCGAGGGGGCATCTCAAAGTCGTAATCTACAGTCATTTTACATCCAAAAAATCAGAGGGCGAAGTTGTTTTCGCTTTCCTAACAGAAGAAGGCGAAGTTTACGCTTCTCAGGCGACTTTTTCGCCCACTTCGCCTGGTAGCGTGACCCCTGATACAGACAACATTCTTGACAAGTATAAACTGCACAAGAAATAAGTTACGTTTAATCAAGTAATGAATACCCCTGAAAATGTAGTGATGATACAAATGTAGAAATAATAATCTTATTATGTTAAAATGAACATGTAGTGATGATACAAATGTGGTTCTACAACTTTATGAAATACGTTTATTATTGACTATTCAGTTATTTCTAGCAACATTATTAAATATGATAATAATTTCTGCATACATGAACCTGACCTGCTTTCCACAGTTGGTCACTCTATGTTAATTTACCTGTTGAAAATAATACATTGTCACAAAATTGAAATGTCAAGAAAATAGAAACTTGGCTGTTTTTATTAAAAATATTGATACTTGTAAACACTTAGGATTAGGGGCAAAATGATTCATTGATACATTGATGCATTGATACTTTTGTTTTATCGATCCGCATATCAATACAAGTGGCAAAAATTGATAACAAAATGATACTTTCGATATGGAATGTTTTAGAATTTTCAGCAAATGTCAAAAATTTTATTAGTCATTTGCCTTATTGCCATGTTATTCTTTAAATTGAGAAGTCATCTGAGACAACAGTTGCAGGCACAGGCACTCATTTTTGTCAGTTACAATGAAAAAGACTTGACAACACTTACACACCATCTACAAATTAACTCCAAGCGACATGATTCTATTGCCCCCCCCCCTCCCCACCACCAATTCCATGGTAAATATTTTATTGCAACAGCTTGCATAAAGTAATCCAATTTTCCTCTTACTGTTGCCACCCCATTTTCGATATTTGGACATTTATGTTGGGGTGTAGGGTGAGAGCCACATGCCTATCGAAAAGTTGGAATTGTGGATGCCATGCGGTGTTGGCTTACGGTAGCCGCTTACAAGCCAACTAGGAAACCTGAACACCCTTACATCTGGTCATAACTGCATGAAATTGATAGGATGATGATTTATTTTCTCAGAAATTGTGTGTATAACATTATGTATATCTTTAGTTTGTTGACAGAAGAGCAAAAACTACAGCATTGATCAAATTTTACCTGGATCACGCCATTTGTATTGTTAGTCATATGACATACATGGCTGTTAAACTAAATTTGATTTATACGTTGTGCCCTGGAACAAATGTTATGTCATAATTTAAACATGCATCAGGGAAGGTTTACAAATTCATGTTTAAAATATGGGCTGTCTATCGTGGTTCATGTTCAGTTTATTTCATTTGGCAAATACTGGCTAATGATTGTTATGATGACAATAATTTTTAAAGATACGAAAAATATCAGCTTATTGGACCTGGGAAAAATGTTAATGGAGATACCAGTGGGTGATTTTGAGACTGAAAATTGTATCAAATACAAGTCAGATGTGCACGCTAGATGGACAAAAATTGACAGCATGCCACTCAATCACAGACAATTTAAAGTAGAATGCGGTTTTCATTTCTTTTGTCAAACTATTTAGCTCCTCGGGATTGTGTGTTACAAAACTGTATTTTCCTTTTGGGGTTAAGATAAACTGAATAAATAAGAATGAAAAATTGAAATTAAGAGGTTATGATATTAATTTTTGATCAAAATACCTCTGTCTGGTTGCAAAGTGAGTCCTGCCTCTGATCAGATGAAGCAGCCTTATATGGTCTAAAATGTTAAATACAAATCACTGACAGGTCACAGGTAGTCTGTTTGAAAGTAATTTTGTTGTCATGGATGAGAATAGCATATAAATAGATGCCAAGTATATGTCTGTAATCTTCATTTGGAAATATGGAAGTACAATCTGCAAATCACATAAAACAGCGCCACCTAAGACTGACAGACCTTCTAAAGATGAAAAGACCATCAAGTTAGTACATGTGTCAATAATGCATTGTATCATATGATGTGTTGCAAGCCATCATATCCTCCAGTTTGTCAAATGGGTTGTAATTTGATATGAATGCCAATCCGATCAAATATAATGGATTCCTCTTCACCTCTCAGAAATGTCAGAAATAATCTTAAAACAATTTAATCTTGTTTCAGTTACGCGCACCTAAGCATGGCATCATTGATCTGTTAGTTCTGCCCAGTTTACATTGATTTTACATAGTTGTGATATACAATAAATTTGTTATGGACAGCACATGCTCGTTAGTGACTTGTGCCAGATGCCACTTAAGGGTAATTAAGACTGATGTTCTAGCACAAAGCAATGTTTAACATACAAATGCACAGGTTGCAATTTTCGTGTGTCAGATACGAGTCACATTTAAATTCCAAGCATGAAAACTTGAGGTTACATGTTTTTTAAGAATCCTGGTGCAGGTACAATATGTTCTGTACAAAAAGTATTTATAAGACCTAAAATAGACATATTAAAAACTCATTTATGTGTAGTAGATCAGCAAATTGAGCTATTGCATGACTAAAGAAGATACAACATGCATTACATTTTGAATATAGATGGGGCCTTTCATACAACACATGTGGCAAATATCATGATGTCATGTAGTGGAAGCTACCAATATGATAGTGGTCATTTAATCAGCGCAGTCCCATGACCAAGTCATATTACATTGTACAGTGTGACCCCACTATAACACAGTAGTTGGGGTCCATAGAACTCAACCATATTATAGACGAAACTGTGTCATAACCAAGTCAGCTGAAGAAAATGATGCATTTACTTAAGATACGGCGGGCGGGGTGGGTGGGTAATAAAGCGGGCACAAACACATTAGCTTTTGATTAAATGAAGACAAACTATTCTGAAAACACTTGTATATTGACAACTTATATTTGTGTAGTACAATCTGTAATCCATTAAGTACTGTGCTTGTATATAATAATCCATGAATTCGAGTATAGATTACATGTTATAAACTTTATGTATGACTCACATCCTGTTTGAAAACACAAATAACACGTATTTATAAATTAGAAATGGTTGTCCTAGTTTTGAAATATATCCGATTGTCACTTAACAATTCACTACAACTGTCACAAGTAACACATGGCTAGAGTTGTTTAATGCTACATGTACATGTACTTAAATTGGCCTAGATTTTGGTCAGCTGGGGACAGTGCCATCTTGCTGGGGCTACCCAGGGGATGAGGCTATTGATAGGGAAATGAAAACTGGAACAAATTAAAAAGTTTAACAAACATCTTTGCAATATACCCCGTCTTCATATAACTTTTCAGCCATATATCTTTGGATTGAAAAGATTGGAAATTTATTTTACGTTTTATGCTGCTGTTGGTAGCGACTGTAAGCATAATTTTTCCCTGCAAAAATGAAACTTTCATGGCACAATAAAAGTGTTCCAGTCGCTTTGGAAAATGCAACAAACTATCAAATTCCATTGCTTTTATTTAAGTTTGGTGCTGATTTCCTTTGATGAAAGGTTATTTGTTTTTATTGAAAATTGTGATCAGCTTTCTTTGATGAAGGGTGCATGTGTTATTGAAGTTCCCGCTAAAGGACATCTCTTGGAGGACCAAACAGATGTATGTTTCTTATTGCGGCAGCAATGTCAAATAATTGTAGAATAATGATTGAGACTGAATTTTTTTCTTCATATGCTTAATATTTATACAGAATGCTTCAGAGGTGATCAGTTTCCTTTGAAGTTTCAGCAAAGCTGTTTTTTTCTGGGTACATTTTAAAAACAAAAGGAATTAGCCAATGTTTGGTCGGTTGTAGCAGTTACTTTTCCTGCCTTCAAAAGTTGGTTGATTGTAGCTAGTCCCAATAGCATAAGGAGACCAACAAGTTGATCTCCGTTTTTTAATTTTTTTTTGTTGACATTTCTGGTGGCGGAATGATGCTGCATTCCATGCATGCATCAGAAATTTTTTTAATTAAAAAAAGGCCAACAGATGATGATTACACAGGTGTTCTATTCTGATAGGGATTACTACATAAAATATGAGTGTTCTGAAGGATTTAATTCCATGAGTGAAAAGAAGAGGAATTTTACTTACCATCCACATAGAGAGGTCAGTCAAAATAAATATATTAATTACTAGTGAGCGGCCAATAATCTGACACAATTTCATCCGAAAGATCCATTATGAGATAGTGCCTTGTCCGGTTGATCCCCGCTACCAGAAAGAAAAAAAATGCTGAGAACTCACATCATGCAGTACAGGCCAGATGTCAGAATAAGCGGATTATGATATAACAATGCACTTTAATATGATTTGCCAGTATGAACAAGGAATTGTTTATCTTGCAATAGATAAATTCCAGCGCATTTTTTATATCAAGTTTGCGGCTTCGTTTCATGATGCCTCTGAATTTCTCCACTCCAAACCAAAGATTGTATATACAAGTTTAAACAGTCAATAATGTCAGGGAAAAAAAAATCGGCAGATGGTATATTTTGTCACCAATAAAGAATAAAAATTGCAAAGCCCAGTGCGATCCCTGAATTAATTTTTATACCTTATTTTTCATACTTTTAAAAAGAAAAAACTTTTTTTTCGAGTATGAGAAAAATACACGTATGTAAAATTGCAGGAGCCATGCCAGGATCATCTTATATTAGAAGTCATACATGATCTCTTCCCCCAAAGTGATAAACTTTTTACACGTTACTTTTCATACTTTTTAAGAAAGAAAAAAAATTCATGTATGAGAAAAGTACATGTATATGAAATTTGGGAGCCACGCCGCAACCATGTTATATCCGAATATGTGTTATAATTGAGCGTGCTATAGCAAGTGTATGCTTTATATAGAAAACTATCAAACATTCAATATAGATAGTACTGTTGTGGTTGATAGTGTTAATAGCAAAGAAAATTCCTTAAAGCTTGTGAAATACATGGTATCCACTGATTTATTTTTTATTTTTTATTTTGCCTAATGTCTTCTCTCCGGTCACTGTGTGTACTTTTGTAAATATTAATTTCTGATCTTTATATCTTCCACTATTATCAGTCCTTTGTTCTTAATTCCAGTGTAAATATAACAAAAAAGTACTTCATAATAGCTAAATATCCTAAATATACTTTAATAAACAGAAGAAGGCAAAATCCACATCTTTTCTGGAACTTAGGCACCCACTTCACCTGCTAGCATGATCTATCAATTTTATGCACATGTGAGATGTATTGACGTGTAAATTTGAGAACTACTGTATTTGTAGAATGTTTCTGCTAAGAAGGCACTTCCCTTGAGCAATGATTGTAGTTTAGCAGAAGAAAATCACAAATTTTAAGAAAATTACAATCAGATAAGGTAAAATATATAAGCAGTTGCATTATTCAAAACAAGGTACATGTACTTTATTTCTGTTCTGTTGTATGTTACAATTGACACCAGACATGAATGTTAAAATAAGTATAGCGCAGCATGCTCAGTGACAGTGAATATATGATATGTATCCATGTGTTTTCTGTTATAGTGTGTCAAATAGGCCACATGCAGGGAAAGTGTTGACACTTATTTGTACAATTAGTTATATATTATATTAGTGGTACTTTAGTGACACTCTTTAGTATTTGTGATAATACAGTAGAACCTGTCATGAGCCACCTCTGCTATGAGCGACCACCTGTCATGAACGACCACAATCGTAATGCACGGATCGATTTTATTATATAAACGCTCTGTAATGAGCGACCACCTGTTGAACACGACCAGCGACCGAGATTTCTTGGCAAAATATGCATTTCAACACTGCTATGAACGACCGCATCGCAAAAAACAGAGATCAACACCATTGACCTTGACTTAATCCTTTGTAAACACGAGAGCTCAGGATGCATGTAGTATGCAAACAAAGTGCACATTAAATAACACTAAACAACCATAAGGCAAGATAAACACCACTAACCGTCATTTAATCCTTTGTATCAACGACCGCATAAATAGTAAAGATTGTTCAAATACAGTATTTAAAAAAAAAAAAAAAAAATTGGCTACCTACCAGTTGTGTGAAATTTACAAGTCCGGCATATGGTGTCATTTGTAAATTGCAGTAAACCAGACTAAAGTACATGTCACTAACCGCCATTGTAGTGACGAAGTCATGTGAATTGCCAGTAAGATTAACCATTTTTTATCAAAGGGAGTAATGATGGACATACGCGGTCAATTTAGAGGTTTGTATTTTTTCTTTATCTTTGTGAAAACCCACACATTGCCGATAGTCCTAATGTCCCAGTGATAAATCTTTTGAAAGGGCTTCAGTGTAGGGTTGAGTACATCATTTGTCTTTCCAGTTAATCTGTAATGCCTGCGGGTGAATGAGGTCTTTGTCTTTAACACTAGTAAGTGAGAATCGTTTCCGGATTTTTTTTTTTTTTTTTTGTTACAGTGTTTCACCAAGCCACCATTTGTTTACCCAGGTGCAGATGGTCGCAACCTTTGTTTATCAAGCTATAACGCTGGTGATTTAAACTTCGTCTCAAAAAAATGTATTGTTTCTTGATGAGTTAATTATTTTGGGGGTTTCATTCATTGGTAAATAATATATATTTATTCCACATTTCCCCAAATCCTGCTCAAAATCGAAATACATCTAGTCGTTATTACATCAACACTAATAACAATGGCAGAACCTCCGATGAAAAAAAGAAAACTCCTAACACTGGAAGAAAGATTTAATGTAATTGAAAGTAGTGAAAAAGGGGAGACAGCTCGCAAAATAGCAGCCAGCTTAAACGTCAGTAAAACGCAGATTCAGAATGTTATCAAAGACAAGGAGTCCATTAGAAACGAATGGCAGAAAGGTGCACAAGCACAGAGGAAATATGCCACAGCACGACGGACATTGTATGGAGATCTAAACGAGCGAGTATGGGAGTGGTTTTGTGTTTCAAGGAGTAAAAACATACCAGTAAGTGGAAAGCTGATTCAGGAAAAAGCAATTATTGTCTCAGTAGAACTGAATTATGATGACTTTACTGCATCAAACGGATGGCTGGAGAGCTTCAAAAATAGATACAATATCACAGCAAGTGTGCTCAGTGGAGAATCAGCTGATGTGAATTTACAGACAGTTGATGACTGGAAAAAAAGACTATCAGCCCTCATATACATGTGCTATACATGTACATATTCAGGTGATGTTCAAATATAAATTTGATTCACATTGTTTGATAGATGTACACTGTATATCTTTATTATGTAAAGTTATTTTGAGAGGAATGCATGCAATATTTAACAAGATTTATGAATAAAGGATATGATACATGTACAGTGAGTATGGGTATTTTTTTCTTCAGTGCTAACTACTGACCCTGGAAACCGGTCCATTTTCACACACCTGTTATGAGAGACCACCTGTCTTGAGAGACCACTTTTGGTTGGCAGAAGGGGCGGTCTCTCAAGACAGGTTTCACTGTAGTTAATTTTATTATTTTGTGTGTGATGTTGGAACAATGGGTAAGTTAATTTTTAACAGCATACAGTGCATTCCTGTACAACTATATAATTTGCTTTAGTAAGCAGGATATAAGCAGTTGATCTACATTGAGTATGGGCCACCAATTCAAATATCGACTATGGGCCACCAATTCAGATACTGACTTTGGGCCACCAAAAAAAGTATAAACTATGGGCCACCAATTCAGATATTGACTATGGGCCACCAATTCAAGTATAGACTATGTGCCACCAATTCAAGTATTGACCATGGGCCACTAATTCAGATATTGACTATGGGCCACCAATTCAAGTATTGACTACAGGCCACCAATTCGAATATTGGCTATGGGCCACCAATTCAGATGATGACTGTGGGCCACCAATTCAGATATTGGCTATGGGCCACCAATTCAGATATTGACTATGGGCCACCAATTCAGATATTGACATTCTAGCAAGGCAAAGGTACTGTGCAACAAATGATAAAGAAACTACATGCAGCATGTTATTTATGTTTATTCATGTATGTCATTTTGTAATAATTGCATGTAATGTCGTGTGCCCATCCATGATTTGCTCAGTTCTAGGTTGGTTGAGCTCAGTGATTGTCTTCTCCAGCATATAACTGGCACCTTAAACTGCACATAAGTTATCTGTGTGGTCATTTCAGTGGGGAAAAAAAACTATGGTAACAGCATCAATTAACAGATAATGAATAGGTCACCATTGAAAGAAATATAAAGGGAAAATATTCAGGCCACGCTCTGACATTTGTTACATTTTGCCTTTAACCCATTAGAATGAAACCAAGAAAGTGGTAAGAGATTTAAACTTAAGACTCATTAATTAGTAATTATCAATTGTGGTCTATAAGATTTAACCTGATAGATGGATATACAAGTGTTATTATTTTTCCTATATAATTCCTACATTTCTTGTCACTACTAAGCCTTCCACTGTGTCTGAATCCTAATAAATTATATTTGAATGTAAAGTATCTTCAAAGATGAACTCTCTGTGAAGTTATTGTCATTGATTAACTGGCATTTTCTTGTGCAGACCCTTGACTCTAAACAAAACAAGGTGCAGTGGGTCACAGATTTCACTTCTGGACCAGCAACAGTGCTTCAATAGTCACTGTGCACTGTTGCCAAAATACACGGAGAGAAACACACCATAATGCTCTGATTCTGAAGAATAAACAAAATTTATTTTAAATAAATATAGAATTTTCCTAAATATACCTCTTGTATTACCACCAAAATACAAGAGAACAAAAATGCTCTAAAAGTAGACTTTGACTACATTTGTGGGTACTGACCAAGAAGTTATACTTGTGACCAGAGTCCCATCAGGCCAACTTATGGCCAGTTTTATTCAAACATTTTGCACGCCACACCTATTTGAACGTTACACACAGTCCTTTTGATTTTTAAGGCAAACAAGGTGTGTGATGACTCTCCGAAGTATGTAGTTTTGGTGTTCCACATGATACAAGTTTCTGGCCAAGTGCTTTTGAGATGCCAGAACTAAATTTGCTATATCTACCTTATTTGTATACATTTTTTGATGTAGAAAAATCCAAATTATAATACAAGATAATATCTACCTACACATATGTTTGAATATAAAAAGTTGATAAATTGTAATTGAATTTTAAATAGAAATTCAAATTTAGAAAACCAAAATTTAATGTAAAATTAAATTTTCAAACAAATTTTAAAACTGAAATGAAATTGTTGGCAGCAAAGATGGCCACGGAATGGTATTTAAAACAAGTTGTAGCCTGGGTCTGTCCAACTAATAACATTTTGTCCAAGGGTAGTGAAGCAAGATAGTTTACAGTGATTTTTGCAGCAGATTGCAGTATGCCTGTTGAGACTTATAGTGGTGTATACACACTTAAGAAATAATGACAGGTGCCAGATTTTTTGTCAGGTACTCAGTCAGTTGTTAGTACAAATAATAGTGCACTCAAATTTCCCATTTTGATGGGACCAATACCATGCTTATTGCAAAATGCATTGCATTTCGGTGCCAATAACACCAAGAGATTACAATGCAGTAAGAAAATAAGCTCCATGAAGGGTCTGCCTTACTCAGCATTGACACTGATCTCTCTCATGAACACGTAAAACATGCCTTTAATGTACTGTATATCAGTGTTGTAGTATGAACTAATCATGGTAACGTATGGCAGGTACATTGGACATGTCTTAATGAGACATTGGTATCACAACCTGACTGCTTGAAAGTTTCCAAACTATTCTAGCTCTTACACACCATCTTCCAAATTACAGGTTTGACCTGAAATGATATAACATGTTTTACTTAATCTTATATATAAGTAAGATGAAGGTGAATGAAGTGAAAATGTGCTAGATATGGAGATTTTGAAATGGAATTAAGGGTACACGCAGAGGGAAAAACATTAAACATGACATTGTGACACTCAGAAATGTGAACCAATAGGCATGTATTAAAGGGACTATTCATCACAAAAATAAAAAATAAACGATTTTTATTAAATCTATACCAAGATCGCCTAACTTTGTCATGCATCACCACCAAAATGGGAGGAAAAAATGCTCTAAAAATAGATTGGGGCTGCATTCATGGGACTGACACAGAAGTATGGTAATAATTGTGACCTGAGTCCATATTGGTTTTGGTTTGTTTCACAAGTTTTGACAGGACACGAAAAACCAAATAAAGGCAGATACTGTAAAATATGATTATAAAATGAAATGAACCACCTGCCCGACTTTTTTTAAAATGGGATAAAAACATTTGTCCCAGACCAGCAACGTTACTTCGGAAATTAATAGTCTGGGATGTCTGGCTATAGGATTTGCTCAGCCCTGTAATAAAGTAGTGACATGTTCCAGGCTGTTCCCAAAGACCCAGCTAATTCTAATTTTTCTTCATGTGTCAGTAACATTTTGCAATATTTATTTTCCTTGTGCTTTGAACAGCCATCTGGTATACTGATCAAAGATGTCTCCTACATTCTCAAATTGCATTAAATGCACAATTTATTTTTATCTGTGATGCTTTTATGTTGAATAGATCCTGCTAAATTTAAATTTTCTTTCTCTATGTAACCTGCTTGGAATATTTGTTTTCAGGACAATTACGATTGCAGCCTGCATTTTTCCACATTGGTATATTGATTTTAGATATTTTTTTATTGACATCAGGAATGAAAAAAAGGTAAATTTAACAAATAGCACATTAGAATTTACTTCCTGCTGGTAATTTTTTGCAGGATTTATTTTGCAGGTGCTCCCAACAGCTGTCTGTTCCCGGTGGTTACCATCAGTGACTATTAGAATACTCCCCTCTTGTATGTGATCCTAGTGATAAGTTAGAGCAATATGGCGACAGTTTTGCAAGTGGAAGGGCAGTTATCTCAAATATTGCAGTGTCCTATCTGCTTAGAGACGTTAAAAAGACCAAAAGTTCTCCCATGCGGACACACATATTGTGCTTCATGTCTACAGTCACATATCAACAATAAGGTCACACAAAGAGGAACAACACAAGCTTCTTTTCCTTGTCCAGTGTGTAGAGCAGACACAACCCCATTGAGTCCTAACATCAGCATTGAACGATGGGCGGAATCATTCCCTATGAACAGATTACTTAGGTAGTTTTTTGGAAACTGCGAACGTGATTTCATGTGAGTTTAGAGAGAATATTTATAATACAACATGCTTTTGTAATAAATCGAGTAACATCCCATTTAAATGTTTTAAAGAATTCGATTATTTGACCGCTTTACATTGATCATCATAATGTTGTGATAATGAAATAAGTAAACTTCTTAAATCATTAAACGTTTTATCGTATTCAGGTTTAAATCATCAAAATTTAACTTTAATAAATCTTTCATCAACAATATTTCGATGCCTCCCCTCTGGCGTAACGGTAACATTAAATACTGATCTACGTATCTTGGGGATCCTTTTACCGTCAAAATCGGTAAAGTAGTATGTATCGCTGTTTGGATCAAATTCAAATACTATAAGATCCCATGGATATTTTCCTCGATATTCTGGATCTTTAATGAATTTTTCTTCACTCGTTTTAAATCATTTTTAGTCCTTTAATTCCATGATGGTCACATTCAGAACCTGCTCTTGAGTCAGCAAGAAGTCATGAACAGTGATCGATAAATAATGAAATCATGTGGGTTGATGGGTGTGATGCCCAACTTGGCCATCCATAGAGGCATCGTCCCAGGCTTATTCATGTTTTTGAACCTATCTAAATTTTTCTGCAGTGATCACAGTACACTGTGCTGAAATATATACTTGTGGATTTCTCACGGAACATCAGAAAATGTGAAAGTATAGTGTGTCACACTTGACTAACTCGACTGTATTTTCATATTACCTTTACCTGAATATGTGATATTGTCAGTTTATATGACATCCATACTTGAGGAGTAGCTGTGACATTGAAGAGAAGGAAACATTTTGATTCATTAACTTATCCAAGATACAGAAGGGAGTTTAAGAACAAAAATGAACACCACCATAATGTCATACTATACACTTGTTTATATTGATGTTAGGATAACCTGTTGACATAGACATCTTTATTTAACACTATATGAGACAGTTTTGCTATTTGTTTTATGATTCTCCATGACATTTGCAATCAAGAAATTTTCAGCAGGATGTGCTTCAAGTCAGTTTACATGGATAATCAGCTTTTATTATTATTCCCATCCACAGCATTGTGATGGTATTATTATTAGATTTTGATAAAATTTAGTTTTCTATTATCTTCATCATTATTATTACTGAAATTTAAATGACACCAAAGTTAGAATTCATTCCCTAACAAAATTATTATTATTCCCATCCACAGCATGTGTGATGGTATTATTATTAGATTTTGATAAAATGCTTAGTTTTCTATTATCTTCATCATTATTATTACTGAGTACTATAGCAACAAATTCATGATAGTCATGGTTTTTACTCACACTTAATGTCAGATCTTCAACAACTTCATGATTCCTGGTAGACTCAATTTCATAAATCAAGATTTCATTTCTAGTATCAAGAGTTGCATATTTAGAAAATCACCTTCTGCTTTTACCTAGGATCTTGTAAAATTCCGTTTAACTAATCAGTTAAGTATTAGGGAGAGGTCAGGAAGCTTAAACTTTATGAGGGGCGCTGTTGATTTTGATCACAGCATCAAGATAGCATAGGGTTTCACGGGATATGGAGGATCGAGTGTCGGAGCGTTGAATACCTTGACAGTTTATCAAATGAAGCCTCTTTTTTGCTTCCATATGAATGAAATAAATAACTCACGTGGTCAATTGCATATGCGACTAGGGTGCCTTAAGCCAGAATTGTTATTGAGATTGACAGCAGTGGTTTGATAGCTGGAGTAGCATCCCAATCTCAATTGGATGGTCTTATATGTTCCAAGACTTTTGTAGAAATAAATTGTCCAATTTTTGCAGTAAAATGCTGCATTATTTTTGATTTAAGTCAGATTTTTAGTGTCAAATTGTCAATTAGCGACTGGCATTATTTTTGATTAGTGGTCCTGAGCATTACCATTGAGTGAGCATGACTTTGTAAATCTTCATTCTTGACCTGTTCCATGATCTGGACAAAAAATGACAGTGACATCATGTGCCAAATATTCAATGGCAAACTCGCTGAGATAATGAATTTAATAACAACAAAGTTCATTGTTAGTATGACAACATTGATTTACCGCCTTGACTAATAAGCATAGTCACCCAATTCTTCGGATATTGTTATCGTCATCACTGGCATCACAAGGAAAGTTTTGTTATACTATTTTTACCATATTTGCCGCTGTTGCATTGCACATGCTCCTTCAATTGCCCATTTATATTTCATAATTTTTCCACAGTACACTTGTGTGTTTAGTTATCAAGTTATATATCAGGAGGAAAGTCTTATAATTTTCTAATAGCAATTTTATGATCATTGAAAATATATTCTTTGTTTTCTTTCCAATTAAAAATATTATGGAATTTGTACCATAACTGGTGATGACCATTAATCATCCTCAGTTGTCCTGTAAATGTTTCATTTCTGTTTCTTTTGTCTTATAATTATAATTTGTCTTTAAGTACATATACAGTATCTTTTGATATATCAGCTTCCTTTGAGCTATTAAAAGCTCACATGAGCTTGATTTCGGAGTGCAATTTTATAAGGGTTCTTCACACGAGAGAATGAACTGTATTTTGTTAAAAAAATCAATTGTTTAATCTTTTTAATCATTTTATGCTTGATAGTCTTGCTGCTTCATTATATCATATATGATATTCTACTAAAGTAAATGAGCATTCATTCCACTCTTTCTTGTTGTTATGTATTATTCAGTACAATGTAATTGAATCACCCCAATGGATTCTACTTGGATATATTTGCCTCTGAGTTTTAGAGTTCCCATTAATATAAATTTGTACATGAATCAATCATAAATACCAACCTGCTCATAAAAGTAATTTCATACGGTACATATGTTGCACAGATAAAAGTTTATTTTAAACACTAGAATTTAATCCTTGATTTCATGAGTCGATAAATATGGGTACTGTTGGGAATTACCATGTTGCAGTGTATTAATCGCTATCAGTCTCCATCAGTCATCTAGGTTTATGCGCAACTAAAAATACAGAATTGTATGAGGAAAAATTTAATACATACATTGTAAGAAAATATAGGATGCATGAGTATATGCATTCATTCTCTCTCTTACTCAATCTCTTCCTTTCTCTCAACAAGCCACTAAGCAGCAGGCAGGGTGAACAGACCACTTGTCTGAATCGTCATTTGTCTAAAACATAAGGTTCCTACGAAGGCTGAAAAAACAATGTCAATAACTCTAAACCAAAGCCTCTAACCGAGATTATTTCCATATAGTTAAAAACGGATAATAAATCGTTTGGGTTAGTTATTTTTGTTATTTTATTTTTGACTTTTTGTTTTTATCTTGTAGTGCGTTTAGTTTACTCGCCGGGTCAATTAATTTTGGTTGTTTTTCACCCTGCCTGCTGCTATAAATTAAACAGCCAGTATAAATAATATTATCAGTAATGATTATTGGAGAACTACATTAAGCTAAATTAGCTCGAGAGCGATTAGAGGCAATTAAAAAATATTTACCTGTTCGTGATTCTGTCAAGCAACAACTACAGTCACGTCAGAAATCTCAAGCTGAATTTGAAGAGGATGCAAAACAATTATTTAAACCTATTACAGAAACCAATAAAGGTCTTCTTCCAACGTTAGAGAAAACCGCTGAAGCAACTGGAAAAATAGCAGAAAGAACTAAAACAACAAAAGATTCTTAGAGAACTTCCAGCTGAAATAGCTGCTGCTCAACCAATGCAAGAAATACTTGAAGGTATTGACCAGGCTCGTGCTGAAATAGGTGATATAAAAGATCATATACCGGAACCAGAAAAAGAATCAGAAGCAAGAGCCAGGGTTAATCTGGTCGATAAGTTTACCGAAGAAGCTATTGATTTTATTAGAAAAGCCGAAGATTTAAAATTAATTGAGATTGCTGCGAGACGTTATTATGATCGAAAATAATGTTTAAAATCTGAATTCGCTGGTGATCCCATAAATGAGGATACTTGGCGCAAATGGATATATCGCATACACAATAACATTAATCAAATTCGAAAAAACGATCCAAATTTTATTGACTATAAAAATAAGATAGATAACTATATTGCACAACAAGTATCACCACCACAACAATTGCCACAATCTCCAAAGCCACAAAAACGACCACGATTTAAATTACCACTATCACCACTGCTACCACCACTGCCACAACAAGTATCACCACCACTGCAACAACAATTGCCACAACTATTACCACCACTACCACAGCAATTGCCACAATCTCCAAAACCACAAAAACAACAACAACCAGTCCAAACAGCAGGTGAGGAAGAAGAAGGAGAATATTGGCCGTCAGACGTCTCTTCTAGCAGCTCATCTGGACACGGTCTTACTATTCAAGGAAGTGGCCTTGTTACCTGTCCTAATTACGTCCTTGCCGATGTTGAACGACTGGAAATTCTCATTGGAGGAAAACGAGCTGGTAATAACTCTCCAGAAATAATTAATGAAGCGGCTGATATTTGTAAACGATTATTTACAGGCGGTATCATGGATATTGATGTGTATCGGTCTCTCATTAATGAAATTGCCGACGATTATTACAGTGACTAAGTACGTAATTAAATATAATGATTATAATAAAATGATCGTGTATATTAATCAATATAGACGTACTATGAGAACTATAGATCAACAGGTATATAAAGCGACATGCGGAGATAAAATAGGTGATGTTGTTCAGTGTTTATTTAGAATAATATCCCCGAAAAAAATAATACCTATTACAAAACTACTGGGAATAAGGGTTATTAATACTATTAGTAAATTATTTTTGGTAATCAGCGATAGATTAGGGGAATTATCATATCGATTAGTATATAATTAAATACAATTACTATAATAAAATGATCGTACATAGTACTCAACGTGGACCTATCATGGTCAGGGTAATAAATTCACGATTACCAGTATACAAAACAACCTACGGAGATGGACTAGGTGATGTTGTTCAGGGTCTATATAGAAGGATAGCCCCAAAAGCAATACCGATTGCAAAGCAACTGGGAATGAAAGCTATTGATGTTGTTCGTGAAAAAGGTATTGGTGCTGTTGGTAGTGTTGCTAGTAAAACATTCTCAGCGATCAAGGATAGACTTGCACGATTAATACGACGAAAACCTCAACCAGTAAAATTACCCAGTACTGAAATAATGCCTGCAAATGTCAGTAAAATAATAAATCAAGCTGCGAATCAAAAACTAGCAGAGTTGGCTGATGTACCAATGTCAGAAAAAGAAAAAAATTTAACATCTAGTCTGATAGCAGGAAGTGGTCTTCGTTTTAGACGATAGCAAATATAATAAAGATGTTCAAGCGCATATCTGATCCCGCATTCGACATGGACGCACCAGTACTCAAAGATGAGTCTGTGCGTGATTATCAATATTATTCTTATGATGCACGAATTCCAGATCAGCGTGGACGAACTGAACTGCAAGTTCATGATACAAGCAGATATTTCTTACCCGCTGAGGCGTTTATTGAGGTAGAAGGTGAAATTTTAAATATCGCTAATCCTGCATTACCAGTAGCATATGGAGCTAATGTTATTGTTGGTTTTGTTAATAATGGTATTATGGCGTTATTTGACAGCGCTACGTACATGATTGACGGAAAAAATATTGAATCTATTCAGAAAGACGTTGATGTTGCTACAACAATATTGGGTTTAGCAAGATACAGCAACGATTATTCGAGATCGGCTGGCCCATCAATGATGTTTGCAAAGGATACAACTGATTTTCCAGAAAGTAGAAACGTAACTATTGGTAATGTAAGAAATGCCGCAGGAGACGCAGAAACTCCCGCAGTAATATCAATGAATGCAAATTTTAACTTAGGATTTGCAGTACGTAAATCAATGTTAAAAGGTGATAGGAGAGCATTTTCATGTGCAATTCCACATTCACATATATTTGGATTCTGTAGAAATGTCAGAAAAATCATTTTTGGAGCTAAGCACACAGTTGTACTTGTGCGAAAAGCCACTGATAATGATGCAATCTGGCGACCTGGTGCAGTTGATGCTGGTAGAGTAATTCTTACGAAGCTTTCATTGTGGATGCCGGTGTTGACTCCAACAATATCCGAAGAAGATCGGTTACTATCTTTTATGAGTCAAGGTGGTGAATCAATGTTATCATGGTTGACAACTACCACAGATGCTATCCTGAGTAATAGTAATGGTTTATTTACATGGCAAATAGCGTCACAGCAAGGTGTTTCTGCACCAAGACATATTTATTGCGCTTCAAAATGCTGCACGAGTAAACGATCAAGATGAAAGTATTATGATATTTGACAAACTTGGTGTTTCTGAAGTTTCTTTAAAGATAAATGGACATCAAGAACCATCCGAGGATATATTGTTGAATTTCGATCAAAATCATGTAGCACGTGCATTTCATCGATTAATGAAGTTCATGGAACGTGATCAAAATGTTGATAATGGTTTACAAATATCACAGTTAGATTTTACAACCTTATATCCAATTTATTACTTTTCGCTTGAACATTTAGATTTAACCAGACAATCTGTAGCCGATATACATTTTCGAGTTCATGTTAATAGAGATATTGGAGCTGTTGCCAATTACAAAGCAATCGCTGTTATACTCAGCGATAAATCAATGTTACTTGAAGGTGTTGGTGGACGAATGAGAGTTGTTGATGCTCCAGTAGAAAATATGTAATTAGATCGCTCATAATATTATAATGTCATATAATCACGTTAGTGTTAGTCTGACTCCTGGTCAGATTAAAAGGCTACAATCAGCATAAAAAAATAACTGTGGAATAAAAATATCGTTGAAGAAAGAGCAGATGAGCGGCTCAAATAAATTATCGTTGACCGAGCGTCAGTTCAGAAACTTCAATGAAGCCAAAAAATCAAATAAAGGTATAAAACTTAATCTTTCTGCGGGTGCCATTAAAGACATCGCTAAGACGGGTGGTATATTTCCACTTCTTGCAGCTATACCAGCATTAATAGCCGCTGCAGCCCCAGCTGTTGCAAAAGCAGCAGCATTAGGCGCTGTTGGAACCGCTGCTGGAATGGCATTAAAGAAAGCAACGGGTCAGGGAATCATGCACACAGAAAGCTTAAAAATAAGATCACGGATAAAACAACACGGAAGACGTCTAAGAGCACCAAACGTGCCACAGCTGGGTCGTCTAAGATTATCAGGCCCAGCATACGGTCGCGGTCTAAGATTGCCATGGACCCCACATTCATGGTACGGAAAGGGCCTGAGATTACCAGGGACAGTTTACTGATATCGCCTATGTCCAATTTTGATTTACTCGATGCTGCTAAAAAATTAAAAATAAAAAATTTCAGAGGTGTTTTTATGCGTGATCAATTACCAAAAAAAAAACAAACAATATTGAATCAGGTATTATTAATCTCGACAAAAACTCTGGACCAAGCACACACTGGGTTGGATATGTAATTGATCCACGTGGAATTATTTATTTTGATTCATATGGACTATCACCACCAAAAGAATGTCTGCATTATGTTAGTAGCATGCAAAGTATTCCAATCTGGTATTCAACGTTACCAACACAAACATTAACGGATCCACCAATATGTGGTCGAGAAGTACTTAACGTACTTGATGCTGTATGAAAATCAACAGAACCACCTCACAAAGTTGTGCATGAATATACCACGTTGTCTCATTTAAACAGATATCAATAAATAATAATGGTGGATATTTATGGAAGATCCTCTAGTAAAGATCCAAAGAAGGTTGATTTATCTAAATACGCAACTCTGGATCAACTTAGAAATGAGATTGACGATTTATTAAATATTACAAGTGTGGATCAAAATGAGGTCGTTGTTTTTCAGGATAAAGAAGGACGATTAAAGACAAGTAATATACAACTGCCAGATGTACTCATACGAGTCCCCACTGCAGTTGTTAATAATATCGTTACTTTTACTGATCAGGGTAAAATACAAGATTCCGGTACGTCAGTCAACGATTATATTAAAAAAGCTGATGATTCATTCACGGATTCCATTATCATGAACCGAAATAAAATTATAGACCTTGGAAACCCAGTTGCAGATACAGACGCCGCAACGAAGAAATATGTCGATGATCAAGAATCTAAGTACGTATTAGTCAACGGCGGTATAATGCGTGCATTTCTCAACATGAATAATAATGGTATTAATAATCTTAGAACACCAGAATTTGATTTTGATGCTGCAACGAAGAAATACGTCGATGGTAAGGAAATTCCTATGACAACTTCGCTAAAACAATCAATGACGACATGACTACACTAAATAATACTTTTTCTAGACATGTAGAAACGTTCTTAAATTTTCGTAGAAATATAAACAAAACCATTAAAGATTTTTTGGGGGAACAACCAACCGTTGACATAAAACTAGCCGACGTTAACATGAAACTCAATGATATTGTCAGTGGAATACCTAATATTGTTCAAAAAACTAATCTGATTAAAATTCCACACGGACAAATTAAAAATATCGTGTATACAGTAGCGTCCGGATCATCAACATGGACACCACAAAATAACACTCTCGAACATACCGCAGAAGTAACTGGTTTATACAGGCTGTCCATGCGTGGTTTAGAAATTACTGCTGCCACTTCATTATCACCGAATGTATATCATAATCCTCTACTGGTGATGCTAAATAAAAACATCAAAGAAATATTTACGCTGATATCAACGGAAATGCCTCCGAGACGTTACTGGTGGTATCTGGAATTCGTAGCTGAAACTCTTTAATTAATTACTTAACGTCATTGTTTAATGGATCAAAACCAAGGACCTCAGTCCTACATCGTCGTTCAACGTCACAGATATAATCAAGTGTGTAAATGTCAGACTGAATTAAAAAATATAATCGACGATTATACAGTAAAAGTAAAAAAATATCGCAGACGTATGGTTGTCATTGATATAATTGTTTACTCAGTTTCCGCTATTGTTGCTGGGGCCGGATTATTATTATCAACAATAACAATGACAGCGCCTGCAGTTGTAACAATTATCGTTTCAACTTCAACGACTATCGCAGGTATTCTTAGTATTATCGCTAAGAAGATATCTGCATGTACAAATACTAAATTACACGAGTATATAATAAAATTACATACAGCAACAACAGCCTATTCTAAATTATCGTCATATATTTCGTTCTACCTCAGTGATGGTAAAATATCTGATGGGGAGTTCGCAACGATAATGAAAACCTATGATGAAGCATTTAGCGACAAAGTCACTCACAATAACCAAGGCGAATTAAATAATAACAATAATGATAATGACTGACTCAAAAGAGCTACTTCAACAGATCGTCGTTAATACAACCCCGTCAAAAACTACGATGATCTCATTAAGTTCGACCAATCCTGAGTTTAGCGTTAACTTTCCAACCGCAATTCCAGCAAAGGAAATAGCCCTAGCACAATTGCGAGTTTATTATAGCTGGCCAAATATTAGATCAAAACCATTTGGTGGACTACAGCCAAATAATTCGCTGGTATTCGCTAATAAGAATAAGCCTGATGGAACTCCTGATTGGCAAGTAGTTAGTATTTCAACGGGCAGTTATCAAATAGAACAGATTAATGATGAAATTCAGCGCAGAATTAAATCAATTACAGGGAAAGAATCCAAAATAGCAATTACTGTTTACGAACCAACATTATCAGCGGTGATTGAAATAAATTCCCCTGATTAGTCTGTAGATATTTATCAAAGTTCGATTAGATCAGTATTAGGATGGCCTGAAGTTGAACCAGTTTATGAAGGACCACCTGAACCAAAACGATCTGATTTCGTTATAAATGTTGAAAAATTTATAAAACTTCCAGAATATCGAAAAACTTATCCATTTATAGAGAGTCCAGATGCTTATCGTGGTTATAAAAATTATAATCATTTTATAAATTTCGCTCAGGGTAAAGGTACAACAAGAATATCAACAATTAACGTTGAAGAAATTAACTCAAAATCAAGACCAATTAAATCTGAACATGGACGTGTACTGAATGATCTAAGAAATTTTTTTTCCAGCATCAACACTTTTTATGACGATGACTTAAAAAATCAAATAATTGAAACAATACAACATTTGAATCAAGTTGCATCAGACTTAGAATATGTAAATAAGGCTATCGTTGACAGAGAAAAAACATTAAACGCACAGGCAGATAGATTTCTTAATACTTACATAGTTAAAGAAGACGGTCCTATTCAGCGTGTAAGTTATAAACGTTTATTTAAAACAGTATTTCTTAAATTTTATAAAATTACAGAAGAACAGCTGCCAACGTTTGTAATTCCGGGATTTAACTCTGAAGAGCTAAAGAAATCAGTTAATGATCTTATTGATGAACACTTTAAAAGAATATGTGATTCATGGAAAAAATTAATACCTACACCAAGCATTCTTAAATATAATAATGATTCACATGGTGGAGGCCGCCATATCTCACCTGGTATTGTTAATATAACATCAACGATCGCAGTCAATTTAGTATGTGACGTAATTGATGACAGCTATCAAGTAGATCTTGAAAAATCCACTCAAGCTCAACAAGGGCATATATTATATTCATTTAGTCCTCAAGTGCCCTCAGGGTGTGGTTAATTGTATTTGAGCCAATTAATCCAGTTTATCTACGTGTACATAATCCATTATTGTCAAAAATAAATTTCAAACTTACTGACCAGACAGGATACATTTTGGATTTAAGAGGGGCATTACTAAAATATTAATCTATATGTACGCTCGTAGAACGTCCGAGTAAATATTTCCTGATATAATCAGGGGAAAAAAATAATCTGATTCTGAAATAATATATTCTTTTTACTGATTTTTCATAATCTGATGGGTAAATATATACTCTGATTCACGAAATAGTTAGAAATTTCTTTATCTGATAGGTAAATAGGTACTCTGATTAATGAAATAGTTACAAATTTCTTTATCTGATGGGCTAAATGGTGCTATTGTTAATGAAATGGTCATAAATTTCTTTATCTGATGGGTAGTTTACTAATCAAAATCATTAAAATCTGAATAATAATCAATTCCTATGATTAAAGCAATTGTATATATAATGAAGCGAGATAACTCTGTCCCCTCTCTCTGCAGAGCAAATTAAACGATTATTTCCCTTACTACTACGTTTGATTTATAGACAACGAAAATATTTTGTTTTTCGTTAATTATTTAGTGATTTATTTGTTCTCTGTAAGCAATTGGTTGTTAGTAAAGCATCAATTTGTAACAGAGAGGGATGCATCTTTTGACTCTGATAACCTTAAATTCACGTCGGTTTATATGCAAGTGTGTAGAGTTATTTTTAGCTCTAACACATGTATTTTGACCTTAACGAACGATAACCCATACCGAAAATGTAATATGCGATTATTTTATGAATTATGTTTGAAAAATTGAAGTAAATTCACGTTACAGTTCTACAATAACTGATTTTATTCTATTAGTAATACAAGTCCAGAGTAATCACATGTGAGACAGTGCAAATAGTTTATATACTTAAATTTAACTGTATATTCATAAGAGAGCGGTGGCCGAGGTGTTAAGGCGTTTGGACGTAGATCAAAGTTCTGAAGATTCTCTGTGTGTTCGAGTCTCCAAAAATGCTAAAGATATATTATCTTGCATTCGGCGACGGATGCTATTTATAATTGGGGGTACGAAACCCAACAGAAAAATAATACAATTTTCCCACCATGTAACCACGTGGTGGGTGTACTTTTGCACTCCCCGGGGTTTGATGGGGGGAGAGTGTATAAAATCTGTTGGACGTAGACAAGATTCTTCCGTCATCACCATTTGTATATATTCATATTCATACAATCATACAATTATGTGTTTGTGCCGAACCTGTAAATATGTAAATACGTTACTGTAAATACGCCACTGTAAATATATAATTGCTGTAAATACGCTACTGTAAATATAATTACTGTAAATACGCTACTGTAAATATAATTGCTGTAAATACGCTGCTGTAATTAGGATTCTGTGTTTTGTGCCGTCATAATCATATGTATATAATCATAATCATACAATCATACAATTATATGTTTGTGCCGTCTGCAAAAAATAGAATCAAAATCATATATATATATATAATCATGATCATACAATTATGTGTTTGTGCCGTCTGCAAAAAATAGAATCAAAATCATATGTATATATAATCATAATCATACAATCATATTTATATAATCAAAATCATATGTATATACAGCCATGATCATACAATTATGTGTTTGTGCCGTCTGCAAAAAATAGAATCAAAATCATATGTATATATAATCATAATCATAATCATATGTATATAATCATAATCATATGTATATAATCATAATCAAAAAACAGTCCTCTCTGACCTTCTTAGCCTGCAAGAATGTTGTTTGGCAATCTAGGGGTTCACATAGGGTTATGGGGACTACAATTTTTATAATATGATTTAGAATTATTCAGAGACTGATTATTATTTTAAAGAAATAATTATCATATAATGAACCAAGAAAATATTAATGCTATTATTTCCGCTATTAAAAAATTAAAACATGACGAAATAAATCTCTCTGATAATCTCGATCCTGAGAAAATATTATGCGATTTTGAAATATTAAAACAACGAAAATTCGAGAATAAATACACATTACCATCCAATTATAAATTCGTGAAATCAATTTATCAGTCTATGTTAGAATCCTTGGCAATGGTAAATGACAAACAGATAAAGCTGTTTGTGCCTCTTGCACGTTCAATCGAAAAGATTAGATCCGAATTGTCTCACGAGTGCGAAAGAAAAAAGGTTGTGGACAATCGTGTAATGCAATTGAGAAAGATTATGTTATTTGATTCTGTCAAAAATGAAAGTGACACTGAGAGCAGCGACAGTGAAGGTGGACCCCTGACTGTAATTGTGGCTAAACAAAACCCCTGGCAAAATTGACAGAGTCAAACTATATACAGTATAAAAAAAAAAAAAATATTTATTTATTAAGAGTACAGAGTTAGATATACTCAAATATTATCGACTGATCATATTTTATTGAATATGCAGATCTGTATGTTTTATTTGCGACAAATTGTACTGATTGTGGATGTGTGCCAAAATGTTTTGCAGCTGCATTTATTGATGGAAAAGTTATTTCTTGACCTGTTTCTGTATTTACGGATTTAATAGATCTTCATGCAAACTTTTTACACCTTCCTGTATTTCCACATGCAGAATTCTGACTGTGTAATAGCTTGCAGGTTAGATAGATGATTATTTTTGGGATCTCCATCAATGTGATCAACTACAAGTCCATTTTTAACGACTCCATGAAAACATTCGAATATGAATATATGTGAGAAATAACATTTATTTTTACCAGAACGAAATTTGAGATAACCAAATTTATCAAGATTACCGACTGGTTTTTGTAATCGACAGTGTCTGATTACACCATCTCGGGATGCTTCGTAATTTGTATATACTGGATGTGTCACAAATTCGTTTTGCTCCATTTATATAATATTATTTGTCTAAATCGATGTTTTGAAATCTGACCAGATAATCTTCTACGGTTTTTATAGGAGATTTACCTGACAATGTCAAAGTATTATTTTTTTTTGTCATGATATCGTTTTAATTCTCTATATTTTTTACCACCGCATTTTACACATAACTGAGTTTTTCCTCTGACTCCAATACCACATTGCACACACGGTTTTGGTCCCAGACTCCCATTTTTAACGCTTTGCATAAGGTAGCAGCAGAATTCATTCACGCATGCTTTGTTACAAGGAGAAGTATATCCAATTTTGAGCCAAATACATTTATTCTTTGTTTCAATCATTATATATATACTAAAATTCAATTTGAATATTTGTCTTAATTATAATGGATAATGAATTATCAGCAATTGAACCTTATAGACCTAGATTTGATCTTGACAGGCTATCAGAATATAAATTTAGTACTTTGATGCAAGATATAGCTTTAACAAATGAAGATATAACCGAACGTATCCGTGAAGCCAAGAAAGAATTTCGTAATAGTGGTGCTGCTCATGTATGGTCAACATTCAGAATCGGAAATATTGTCGATACTATAATGAATGACAAACGAGGAAAAGCAATTATTAATCACCTTGATGATCAAAAATATTTTATTTTAATAAAATTTATTTAAGGACAGGCGATGATACTTGGATTATCCGTGACAAGCGTGATCCAGTCCGCATACAGTCAGGAAATAATATTGTTCTTTTGAATAATAAATCTAAGCCCGGAATACTAACTGGTATTGACAAACCGTATTATGAACGCTCATATCCCGTTACTGCGGTTGTATATGCAATATATCTGCTGAATAATAAACCTGACGTTGGGGATCTCAAACCGATGAGACTGTCAGAGTCAAGAATAAACTGCGTGGCTGAACGAGTTACAGAACACTTTACAAACTCGATACGTGGTAATGGTTTAACAGATTTACGACGTAAAAAAATAAATACCTGGGCAGAATCAGTTAAAGATACTGGAGCATCTATTAAAGATGTTGCTGAGTTGGGAAAGATATTTAAATTTCCAATAACAGTGAAGACGTTAACCGGAGGGATTTAATATAAATCGAAATATGAATCAAGAGGAGCTTCGATAGATATTATTGATCATAATGCACATGCATGGACTAATGCTGTAACAATATTTCCACGAGACAGAACGGTTAATTTTTATGATGGTCATATATTTGATTTTATCAAAAATATCAGTAAAAACGATCCTGTATCTGTTTGGTTATTTCAAAGCTCAGAATATGATTATTATGATCAGTTTGTACGGCCTGATGGTGATATTTACCGTACAGAATCTCTACACGAGGAAATGAAAAAACTAGCATTAAAATACACTTCAGACGATATCAAGGTTGGAGAATTATTAAATAATTGTTTTACAGTTCCATCAGTTGGTGCTCACTTTGCTCAGGAGAAAAATTTATGGAAACCAACACGATCGGAATTTCTTGAAGATATCCATAAAAGCTGCGTAGAATATGGACACCGAGGATTGTGGAATACTAAATATAAGTATAATGACGTTATCTCAATTGATATGGTAGCATGTTATCCTGGGAGTTTTCTTGGATACGGAGAATGTTCTGAATACTTTAAATGATTTGGACATCCATCACATGAGATGACCAGAGTTGCGATAAACGGACATTGACCAGATTTTGACTTAACCGGATTTGCTCATGTAGAATCATTTGAGTTTGCAGAAAATCTCCATCCGATTACTTATGCTTGGTTTGGAAGACATTTTTTAGAAAAATGTTGGGCTCCAATAGTACTATTGCGATATATGTTTGATGTTGGAATTTTAACATTATTGAAGGTGAGTGAAGCAATTATATCGTATCGGTTACAAAAGCAAGTTTGGTTACCAGAACCAAATAGATTCAATATTGATGATGCCAGAAAAGAATTTCCTGATCTTAATGAAGATGACATTATTAAAATTACTAATAATATACCTAAATGCAGAGATGAGCATGATGAGAAACTTGCAAAAGATCTTGGCAGAAAGATAATTGGTAAATTTACTCAAGGAGGAGCATATGATCATAAAAGACACTGTACAAGATTGATTATGGACGATGCTGAACTCGATTTTATAATCGCTGATACAACGAAAAAAATACATTTATAAGCCGATGTAATGCTTATTTATCAGACGGAACCAAACTAGGTACAATTTTGAGCTATCTTGATGGTGGCTCACCGCAATTTACTCATTTAAGATCATCGATGTTGGCATATGTTTCGATAAATCTACTGTCTATGATAAATAGATTTTCTCGTTACGCTGTCAGAGTTGCTACAGATTCGTTCTACATAAATAAAAAATATACAGATTTGTTAAAACCGCTACTTGGTAATGGTGAATGGGGATCATGGAGAATAAAACAAGAAAATTAGTTATTCTGAATCTGCCGACGTTGAAATTAAGGAAATATATTACAAAAATAATAATCAAGTATCAAAGTCATCAGCACCATCTGTATATGATCCTGTGGCTAGACATAAAACTGTTTATCTTAACGGATGCGGTGGTTCAGGTAAAACAAAACGTGTGATTAAATTATTCATGAATAATAATTCAGATATAATTGTTTTGACACCGACGCATAAATTAGCCAGGGAAATAAAAGAACGAGGAGTAAAATCATGTACTTATCATAGTTTCTTTAGATAGTGTGGAGACACATGGACTCCTGAACGAATGTGTGAGAAATATATACCTAAATATATTATATGGGACGAGGTAGACACGGTACCGTTAGAAATATTAAAAACATTTCTTGATTGGTTATTAACAAAGAATACTGCTGTAATTATGTGTGGCGATCACGGTCAACCACCACTCTTTATTGGACAGTCACCACATGAATGGCTGAAGAATAACGTAGATTATTATGAAGAAATAAATGATGACCATAGAGCTATTGATGAACTGCTGAAGGAGTTTAAAAGGTTAATCAGACTACAGCCAGATAAAATACAATGTGAGATAATGCGAGGAGTAATTCCAGAGACTACAATGAATGATTTTCTGAGTTTATGGAATCCCGCTGATTTAATAGTTGCAAGTAGAAAGATAGTTCGTGATGAACTACAGGAGAAATTATTTATGTTACATAAAGAAAAGTTTTCAGATCTACCTGTACCATTATGTTATTGCCCGGCATGTACTCGACGACAGAATATTGATGTTGAAATTCCTGGTGGTGGAATACAGAATCTTGTCTTGAATAATATTGTTTTAGTCGATATTAATGTTGTTGAGAATGCGCTGAGTATGAATAAATCACCGTGGAAGTTAGGATACGCTATAACGATTCATTCGTCACAAGGATTAACAATATCAGATACAAATATCTGGATTGTAGATGATCGGATCGAATGGTCAAATTTAGTCTATCTCGCAGTTTCTCGAGTCAGAAGAATATATCAACTACATAGGGTTATTATGAATTTTACAGAAAATAATGATCAAACTGTTAGCAATGACGTAATAAGAAAAAAACTATCTAGTTATAAGCAAAGTGATAAAAAAAATAATCGTGACTTTGATATTGATACTGAATTTATTATAACACTAAAACAACGACAGAATAATCATTGTGCAAGCTGTAACTGTAAAATGTTATGGCAATATTCGAATAATAATCCAAGACAATTTACCGTAGACAGAATTAATAGTGATCTTGGTCATACACGTGATAATGTCATATTGACATGTCTTGAATGCAATCGACGTAGAGGTTCTGGTTATGTAATTGTATGTGGTGGTAATTGTGTGTCTTTAGGAATTACTTGTAATTGTTCACGTACAAATCCACGTTGAGGAGCAGTAGAATCTAGTCTGTAGATTGGAGGTCTACCAGTGGATCTTACCACGCTAGAAATTGTATGTATAGTCACGCTTCAGATAGGATCAGTTGCTCTTTTTTTACCACCTTCAAGTTCACCAGGTTCATATAAATATCTTACAGTTACATTACCTAATACTGGTTGAGAGAAAGATTCACATAGTTGTTTTGGTGTATATTTTTTTGTAATCGCATTAGAAGGTTTCATGGAAGTTGAACGAGTAATTTCATTATTTAACGCAGCTATCACACTTGGTAACCTTTCTACCCATTCACGAGATCTCTCACCGGACTTAAAGTCAGTAGATATTTCCTTTGCATATTGGTATCCAAATAACCGCTCAGCAAGTGTTCTATTAAATCGTTCAACGATTGCCTGATCATGATGAATTTCAGTGTGTCCTCGTCTGATTTTACATTATGTTTTTTCATCAACGATAATACCGCACCAAGAAATTCTTTGCCAGGATCAACTTGTAATAGCTGTGGCCATCGTAGACCACCACGTTGATAAATTCGCTCAAACGCAGATGCAACTGCTGTCTTTTTTGATAATCGTTCAGCTTCTTTATATCTACTTGCAACATCAACGACAGTCAATGCGTATTTGTACGTGCGTGATTGACGTCTACCAATTTTAATGGTGTCATGTGGTAAAAGTAAAATATCTGCTTGATGAACTTCATTAGGGACGCTGACATCAAAATGTGCGTACTGAATTGTTTTAGGTGGTGGTAGATACATTTGCCATATTGCCTGTCGTGCTAACCACGCTGCAGCAACAGAACGTGAGACTTTTGCTGCTTCAGATAATTTAGTAATTGCTGATCTGCCTCTCCAATATCCTCTTGGGCTATAATAAACAGACTCCATTATAATAGTTATATAATTAATTACCAGCCCCTAACATTATTTTACCTTTCATGGCAGATTTTACTAGAAAACTAGCGAGTTTATCTCTGACAGATTTATTTGGTATAGAATTTAACGCATGAATTAATTTTACATCTGCGAGATGCCGTTGTTGTAAATCTTTACTTTTATACGCAACGTCATGAACATGACACGCTTGATCAATCTTATTTATTGGATACTCTCCTGGTCTTGGTTGATCTTGATCATCAAGTCGTATATCAAGTCGAGTTCCAGGACCACAATAATTATATCCAGGAAGATGTTTCTCACCGGGGTATTTAGCCCATGGAGCTCCTGGTAATTTCCCTAATGAAGCGGCGATATCTCCACCTGTCTTTGTTCCTGACTTAGTCATGGAGACAAATTTGTATTTCTTCGTGTCACATTTTACACATTTGCCTGTCAGAGCACGTCGTTTATTCTTCGTTGTTATCGTTGTTAATTCAGCAGTGGGTGTAGATGCTCTACATCGAACACAATATAGACTCATGTTATTTATTATATGGATATAATTGACTTTTCTGCGACACGAAAACAAGAACCAGTAAAGCACCATCCAGCGCTACCGAATTCTATCAGAATGATTATAATAGGCCCATCTGGATCTGGTAAGACACAATTATTACTTAATCTGATAATGCGATGGCTCAAGTGGGATAAATTATATTTGGTAGCACCATCTGTAGATGATCAACGGTGTTATGAAGTACTTAAAGATTTTAATGAAAATGCAAAATTGCTGAATAAAGACGACAATGATGTTGTTGACTTTATTACCGATATTGATGAAGCCCCATCTGTAGATGACCTAGATGGATTTATTAATAACCTCGTAGTATATGATGACGTTATGCTGGACAAACAATCAAATCCAGCTCGGATATTTTCTCGAGGTAGACATAAAAATACTGACGTGATTTATGTTACTCAGCGATATACACAAATTCCAAAAGTGATCAGAGATAACTGCAATATTTTAGTCGTGTTTAATGGAGTAGATAATTATACCTTACAAAATATTTATTATACTTGATGTTCAGGGGATATAAACATAATCAAGTTTAAAAACTTCTTTTCAAAAGCAGAAGCTGTTCCGTTTGGATTTATTACAATAAATTTACATGACCCAAGATCCAGATATCGTATAGGTCTGGATAAAATCTTTGGTTAATTATAGCAGCAGGCAGGGTGAAAAACAACCAAAATTAATTGACCCGGCGAGTAAACTAAACGCACTATAAGATAAAAACAAAAAGTCAAAAATAAAATAACAAAAATAACTAACCCAAACGATTTATTATCCGTTTTTGACTAAATGGAAATAATCTCGGTTAGAGACTTTGGTTTAGAGTTATTGACATTGTTTTTTCAGCCTTCGTAGGAACCTTATGTTTTAGACAAATGACGATTCAGACAAGCGGTCTGTTCACCCTGCCTGCTGCTCACTATTCATTACCACCAATATTCTACAACATCAAACTCATAAGTAAAATAACATCAATACTTAATTAAAATATTTAAAGTATTTGGCTCTCTCATTGGGAGCTACTCATGGGCTAGAATCTGAATGTACAAGACTATGATTCCCAAGCAGTGTTAGGCTGATCGCAGCATTACAGTGTATTCTGGGCTGATCTCAGCTCAAGTACAATTGGTGCTAGGCTGATCCCAGCATTTGAGTGTATTCTGGGCTGATCCCAGCTTAAGGTATGCTATGCGCTAAGCTGATCTCAACATAATAGTGTATTCTGGTGGGCTGATCCCATCTTGGAGTAAATCTATGTTAGGCTGATCCCAGTATTATAGTGTATTCTGGGCTGAACCCAGCTCAAGTATAATGGGTGCTAGGCTGATCCCAGCATTAAAGTGTATCCTGGGCTGATTCCGTAGACTGTGCTAGGCTGATCCCAGCTTAAGTAGACTATGTGCTAGGCAGATACCAGCATGCTAGTGTATTCTGGGCTGATCCCATCTCAACTAACTCTATGCAAGGCTGATCACCACATCAGAGTGTATTCTGGGTTGATCCCAGATTAGTGGAATACAGCTAGGTGCTGATCCCAGCATGAAGAAAGTATTTGTTTTCTCCTATTTAAAACTGTAAAAGAAATGTATTATCAAGCATTATCTTGAAGAATCAAGGGATAACACTTTCCGATCTGTTTGGTGTATACAGTATTTGTAATTCACTATAATACAGTGTAATATATATATATATATAT